>JAKEEE010000179.1:0-221269 GCA_021498325.1 Bactrocera minax | reverse complement strand
TTTTCGCTGTTCTAGCAGACTTTATACCGAATATATAAGTAAAATGCTGAGTTATTTTAGTAAAAATCTGTCAGAATATACTCTCGAGCACACCTTAGTTTAATGCCAAAAGTATATGTCATCTGCTTAGACTTTCTCTAGTCCCCATATATCCATTATAGTAATGCCCCACTTTCCAGCTGGCTTTAAGCCGTTTCTATAGGTTAGTATGTGTGATATTTCAATGAAATTCAGTGGACATGTTTTCTTAGACATATTGTGGTAATATAATAAGACAAGAATAAGAATGAAATCGGTATAGATCTTGGTCTAAACCCCAAATCTCAACCAGAGTAAGCGAGAATATTTCTAATAATTTTTTATCATTCGGTAGTAAAAATTATCCCACTAATGTGAAGAACATAGTGATTTGTGTTAGTTAGATGGATTTTAATATAAATATATCGGACATGAGTAAGAAATTAGTATTAAAATTAAGTGATTATATGACCTATAGTCTATGTTAATAACATGAAGAATATGATTGTAACTATGAAGTATTGAATTTCAACGTACTATTAATTTTATACTCTCTCAACATCTTGGAACAGAGTATAGTAGTTTTGGTTACCTAACGGTTGTCCGCCCGTCCGTCCGTCCGTTCGTGCACGCGATAACTTGAGTAAAAATTAGGATACCTTGATGAACCTTGGCGCACGTGTTCTTTGTCATCATGAGAAGGTCGGTACTGCTGGTGGGCGTAATCGGATTACTGCCACGTCGACAAAGTGCCGCTAATCGAAAACTTATAAAGTGGTATAACTAGGTAACAAATTAAGATATAAAAGTGTTGTTGACTGCAGAGAATCCAACTAGGGCGGGGCATCTGCGGGTAAAAAATTTGTAAAAGTGGGTATGGCCCCGCCCAGTAATAGGTTTAATGTACATATCTCACAAACCGTTAAAGCTATATCAACCAAAATTGCTCAAAACAAGTTTTTCTAGCACGTCCTCGTGTACTCGGAATACTAGTGCAATCAAATGATAACCACGCCCACCTTCCACACAAAGGTTATGTTGAAAACTACGAAAAGCTTGCTAACTTGCTGCATAAACACGTTGGAAACTTTAAATCTTACACAAAATATGGTGCGGAAAGGCTGCATAGGAATCCGTTTAAATTTTTGAAGATGGGCTTGGCACCACTTACTTTTAGGGGAAATTCCATATTTCACGAACGCTTAAGCCAATTTCAACCAAATTTGGTACATGACATTATATTTGCTTCCTTGTGATACTTTGTGTAAATGGGTGAAATCGCATAATACACACGCCTACAATGGGGAAAATCGGGTAAATATAATATAAGATTTAAGAATTTAAGATTTGTGAATAGAAACTAATATAAGAATTTCAAACATCCTGTTGACCTTATACTGTATATATCAGTGAATATGTAAGATATGTTAGCAAAATTAAGTGAACGTGTAATATTGGATACGTGTATACCATAGCTTAATGCCGAAAATGTGTGAAATCGGTCTACGAATTATCCCACCTCTCATACACTATATATAATGTGTCGATCAGTGTGTGAGTAATCTTCATAAAATTTAATAGAAACATGTTCTCTAGTGCAGTTGAGTAATGTCAAAAGGTAATGCGATAAGTCCAGAACTTACCCTATCCCAAATATATCCAATGTAATAATTCCGACTTTCTAGCTGACTTTAAACCGTTTATGGTGGTCAATATGTGTGATATGAAAATATGTGTTAAAGAAATTAAGTGGATATGTTTTCTTAAACATAATGTGGTTTAGATCTTAATATAAATGAAACAGGTCTAGACCGTGGTCTAAGACCCTTATTCCTAATATAATGCCACTTTGGTTGAGTTTATATTTGCATATTTCTCATTGGTGTTAATTTGGTTGATTTTAATAAGAATATATTGGAGATAATATATCATATCGGAGAATATCACGAAACAAAATGTAGTAATGAAAGTACGTGTGTCTATGACCTGCAATATACCTGAGTGAATGACCTGAATGACCCTATGACCTGAAATCTTCAGCAACGTTTTTATACTCTCGCAACATGTTACTACAGAGTATATTAGTTTTGCTCACCTAACGGCTGTTTGTAACGCCTAGACCTAACCGAGTTAGATATAGACATATATCTATATATGAATGATCAGGATGAAAAAACGAGTCGAAATCCGAGTGACTGTCTATCCGTCCGTCCGTCAGTCCGTCCGTCCGTCCATCCGTGCAAGCGATAACTTGAATAAAAATTCAGATATTTTGATGAAACACGTGTGTACACGTGATGTACACGTGTTCTTTGTCACCGTGAGATGGTTGGTATTGCAGATGGGCGTAATTAGACATCTACCACGCCTACAAAATGCCAACAATCGAAAACAGATAAAGTGCAATAATTAAGCAGCAAATTAAGACATAATGTGTAATTTGGTATAGAGGATCCTAATAAGGAAGGTCATCTGTGGGCAAAAAATTTTGTAAAAGTGGGAATGGCTAATAGAAGTTTAATTAGTTTTAATATATATTATATATAATATATATATTAATATATTATAATATATATAATAATATATAATATATTATATATAATATATTATATATATATATATATATATATATATTGGAAACCGTTAAAACTATATCAAATAAACTTGCTCCGACTAAATCTTTTTCCATCTCTTCATATACTGAGAAAAGTAGTAAAATAGAATAATAAAAACGCCCACCTTCCATAGAAAAGATGAGTTGAAAAAACTACTAATTGTGACGATATACTCGCGGATGGCACACATGATGATATATTATATTCTTGCAGCGAATATGATACGGAGGGATTCCGTTGCGTAGTATCCGTGTAAAGTTTTGTCAATGGATAGCGGCACCGCCCACTTTGGGAAGAAATCCCATATCTGAAAAACGCCCTAACCGATTTCAACAAAATTTAGTGTGTGACATTATATTTGCATTCTTATCTCACTTTGTGAAAATGGAAGAAGTTGGATAAAAACCATGCCTACTTCTCATATAACACAATTTTAAGTTTCATCTGATCCTTTCACTTTAAAGTAGATAAATCGAGCACCAATTAAGATATGAAAATCAAACTTTGTACATCTAGTGCCTTCAGAATGTGTCATCTTAAGCAATAGGCGAAATAGGATTATAACTTTTCAAGCCACCAGATACCCAATATTAGGAGCTCAGTGCCTCTATCTGACTTTTTATCGAAAATATCGGGAAATCTGTAAGATATTGTAATGAAATTGGAGGATTATCTTTCCATGATGATAATGCGATCTGGTATCAAAAATGGGGAAAAGCGGATAAATACTACCCCTAGCACCCATATACTTAATATAATGATTTTCAACCTTCCTGTAGACTTTATACCATATATTTCGGTCAATATGTAAGATATCTTAGCAAAATTAAGTGAACGTGTAATATCGGATATAGCATAATTCACTGCCGAAAATGTGTGAAATCGTTCTACGAATTATCCCACCTCCCATATACTACATATAATAATTTTCGTTGTTCTAACATACTTTATGACGAATATGTCTGGTCACTGTGTGAGTTACCTTCACAAAATTGCGTGAAAACATGTTCCCTAATATACTTGAATAATGAAAAGAGTTAATGTGATCAGTGCAGATCTTCCTCTTTCCCAAAAATGCCCGATATAAGAATTCCCGACTTGCCATCTGACTTTAAATCGTTTATGTTGGTCAATATGTGTGATATTTTAATGAAATTAAGTGGATATGTTTTCTTAAACACAATGTGATTTCGCGCTAAATATGAAAGAAATCGGTCTAGACCATGGTCTAAGCCGCTTCCTCCTAATAAAATGATTTGCTTT
This sequence comes from Bactrocera minax, assembly GCA_021498325.1. Lineage (NCBI taxonomy): Eukaryota > Metazoa > Arthropoda > Insecta > Diptera > Tephritidae > Bactrocera > Bactrocera minax. Next base: position 217,373 of record JAKEEE010000179.1, on the reverse strand, counting down.
TCTCTGGTTGATTTTTTCCTCATGTATCCAGTTATTTATTAAACCACTTTGGTTGAGTTTATATCGCATATATCAATTTTGAGTTAATTTGATAGATTTTAATATAAATATCTCGGAGATATAGCAAAATATAACAGTGAAAGAACATGAGTCTATGGCCTGTAATATAAGTTAATAAGATACCAAATATGATTGCAACCCATTGGCTGACTATTTCGTCGAAAAATGAATGTCTGAATTCTTTCGCAACATTTTTTAATACAAAGTTATGCCAGCACCTGAAAACATTTCCACGCCTCTGATCCGGACACATTGCTCGAGTATAAATGTTCGCATACACCCGAACTTAGCCCTTCCTTACTTGTTTGTGTTATGTTTATTTTTCATCTATATGTATTCCAAATTTGAATAGAAAATTCTTTAAATTGGCTTCCAAATCTTATATGAAAGCAGTATTGAATAAAGTATTTTTTATTTAGAAAATAATATCTTATATAATGCATACATTTATTTTTTTGTATCGTGCAGGTAATGAAGAGTAGATAGGTGGCTATACCACATATATACATATATATAATATATATATATATATATATATATATATAAACATATATATCTCGAACAAGGAAATCTAAAATAAATAACAATAGAATAAGCGAAACAAAGAAAACTCGAGACAGAGTGGTTGCGCATCAGGTGCCTTAGCCCTTTGAGTTGCGTGTCGATTTCATTTTTAAACATAGCTCACCCGCGGCCTTCGATTTGCCGAGAACGAATAGTAGAAAATACACCTTTCGCAGGAAAAAGGGTTGGCTGCATACTTGCGATTTCAGCAATTTTCTCGATAGTCTGACTACTTTATGACAATTTCTGGTAGAATGATAATGAAAAGCAAAAAATATTTGCTGCTAGAACACCACAATTCTATTCAGTTTCTTTGGCATTTCCTACTACCGTGTTGTTCTTTGTGATATTTTGCTTTTAACTGTCTTAAAAACGTTTTTCAAATCAAAATACGGACTCAGTTGCAATAAAAATAGGTTTAACAAACAACAATAACAATATATATGTGTACAAATGTATTAACGAAAATGTACAGTGTCGCTGTCGTTTTGCAAGCTAATTCAATAACAACCAAAATTGCAATCAGTATAAAATAAAACTTTGATAGGAATACATCCACCGAGACTTTCTCTAATGTACACATGTTTACATATTTTTAGAATTTTTAAAAGGGTTAACCTTTGAAACTCGTTTGACAAGGTTATATCCAGACAGAGAAAAATTAAAAAAAAAGGAAGGGCTAAGCTCGAATGTAACCGAGCATTTTATACTCTCACAATTTGCAAGAGTCAAAGATGGGGAAATGCTTTCAGGTGTTAGTTAAACTTTATATTAAAAAATGTTGCGGAAGATTTTTACCGACATATTCGGCATAGAGTGCACTAGAGTAACGATAATGATCATATGTAGTTTATGGGGCTGGGGTAATTTGTATACCGATTTTACTCTATTTGTCACCAAGCTATAGCAATTCAGGATTCATACGTTCATTTAATTTTGATATCTTATATATTGACACAAGGTATAAGGCCAACCGGAGTTTTGGAAAATTTCATTTTAGGTATCCCGATCTTATAAATTTTTGGTATGAGGCCACGTTATTACCAGGAGAACGACGTCATCTGAATTTCATTGAAATATCTCCTAGATAATGTTACATACCTAATTTGGTTAAAATTGATAGATCGATTTCTGAGACATGAAAATCACCTAAAACTGGCCGATGTGCACATGCACCCTGCACCATATTTACTGTAAGATTTAATGTTTCCAAGACGTTCCTTTGGCAAGTTAACGCACTTTCAGTAGTTTTCCGCATAACTTTTGTATGGGAGATGGGCGTGCTTATAATCTGATTTCACTGATTTTCTCATGAGGAGGTACAGAAAGATGTGTTCTGAGGAAATTTGGTTGATACTTTATGAGATATGTACATTAAACCTATCAGTGGGCCAAGCCCACTTTATAAAAAATTTCAATCACGGGTGCCCCTGCCTCCTGCGATTCTCCGTATTCTCTGTATTAAAGGTTTGTATCTTAATTTGTTGCTTATCTATAGCACTTTATAGGTTTGCAATTAACGGCATTTTGTGGGGTGGCAATAATCCGATTCCGCTCCTCTGTAATACCAATCTTATGGTGCCAAGGAATACGGGTACCAAGTTTCATATGATATCTCAATTTGTACTCAACTTATCGCTTGCACGGACGGACGGACAGACAGTTACTCGTGATTCAACTCGTCTCGTCATCCTGACCATTAGGTGAAAAAAACTATTATTTCTCCTGCATCATATTACGAGAGTATAAAAATTAGACTAAACCTTTATTAAGTAATTAAACTGGGGTTATAAGATTCGAATAGGTAACAGGTAAATAATGTATAAGTTCGGGTGCAGCCACAGATTTTATAATATAAAATTCGTAAGGATTAAGGGCGCGTAAGACTTCTTGGTATTAGCAAAACACTTTAGAATAAAAATGTTGCATACGGATTCACTTTTCGTGATTAGATGAAATTGTGAATTGATTACAATAAAGCAGAATTTCACTTAATGCCATTTAATATATATTTATTACATTTTGGCTATATATATGCACATATAATTCGGGATAAAGTCAAAAAGAGGTTCAAAAATCATTATATGCGATGCTTGACCCCTCCGCATTTTTTATGAAGATAACTCACCCATTTACGAGTACATTCAGCATAAAATCAACCGGAGTAACGAAAGTCATTATATTAGTTTAATTGGAGCTAGCGAAAGTATTGAACAAATGTTCTCAAGTATTTTAAGCAGGTTAAATATTATCACGAAAAGACGGACACGTTAAAATTTAATTTAAAGGCGGTATTTGTGCTAAGTTTTATTCTGATATCTTCATTAGAGCTTGATTTATCTATTGTGAGGCAAAAGAAACTGATGGAATTTAAACCGGTGTCATATAGGAGTAGGGTTTACCACATTTTGAAGCTACAAAGCAAAGACATCAAGGAAAGGTTAAGCACCAAATTTGGATCATATTGGGCTAGTATTGGTTCCACACCCATTTTACAAGCCATTATACTCCTTACGATCCGTTGCGAGAAGATAAAAAGAAAGCATTATGCACTTTCACTTTTCTACCGATGTAATTGTAATAAAGGAATGCTCGTAACAAGTCGAATTGTTTTAAATACTTTATTTAGAAAGTAACCAAAACCAGTTTAAATTAATTAGAGGAGAATTTTTTATTAACAAAAAATCGTATATTCAGCATATAAATCATCAAACAGTCATCAAGCAGATATTAATAAATTTTTGTCCAGAATCACATTATGTTATGTGAAATATTCTCGCTTATTTTATACAAATACAAGAGGTATTGGCCAATATAAGTAACACAGACAACCCGAAGAATGAAAATAGTAGATATGAATATTCGGGAGATAGATGAAAGAGTTAACTGATTCTCAAGTGTGGTAGTGTGACATAGATTCATTAGTTTATGGAATATGAATATAAAACCTAAAATCATTTTTTTGCAAAACATGAAACTGTGAACCCTTGTATCAATTTTTAATTTCAAATGTTAAAAAGGATTAAAAAGATTTTATTTTTAAGTCAACTTCTATAACATATTGTTTATTCGAATAATATTAATCCCATTTCTCCAATATTCAATTATCCCTCTACTATATTATCATTTATCCGAGTTCTTTTTCTATTAACAAAATTTCTTTTGTGTGTATACCCAGCCATAAGTACATTCCCAAAGAAATTCAATACCTTCACTCGCTTTCATTCGCCCCTTTAATAGAAAGTATCATCGAAGTTGGAACGTTATATTATTTTTTCCCAACGGCGGAGTTTACTTGTATTTCAATTTGGCGAAAATGTTCACGAAATGCAAACTTCTGCGCAACTTCCATTTCGTATTGGCGCAAAGAAAAATAAAAATACGCCAACAAATAAAGGAAAGGCTAAATCCGAATGAAACAGCGGAAGTAAATAGCAAAGATTATAGTTACATATTGTGCATTAAGTAATTTGATGTGTCTACCATAAAGTAGAAACACCACTTTCACATTTTCTCAAGAAGTGAACGAGATCAGTCCTAATTTACAAATTACTGTATTGACTGTGCGTCCTGTTGTCCGAAGCAACTCCTAGTCTGCCAACTGTATTCCATATATTTTTGATAATCCTGTTTTGTGGACATATTGTTACTCTTCTAAATACAGCTTAGATTAACAAAACTTTTGTGCTGGGCGCATTAAATTGTACTCAAGTATAAAAACATACTTGTAATCATAACAAAAATAAGTAGTTAGAAAATAGAGAGGAGACTAAAAGTATATAGCTTGAAGCTTCTGCTTATTAGAAAGGTTAAAAGAATGTTGCTAAAGCATATTGTGCAACTTATGGCATTTACTTTCAACCTCAGTTTCATTCATTTCTACTTCATCACCTTTCCATCTATCGTATGCTATCTGAAAATACAGTTTAAACCAAGTAAACATTTATACTGCTTGAATTTTATAAATGCAATATTTTCACTAAAGCGAATCCTCATATTTATCATCTTCAGATTTATTAAACTATATTTATTTACATTGTGCTTTTTTTACAATGGTTTTTATTACAATGGTAATAGTAATTGCACTTTAATTCCACAATATAGATGAGTATAAAATATTAGTAAAAAGTAAATATCTGAAAATAATAAATGTTTAAATATTCACAAAATTTTATATTAACGAGCTTTCTCTCCATATCATAAAGATAAATGAAGTTAAAATACATTCATTAATATGACGAATATTATTACTTTTCCTTGGGCTTTAAAAACCGAATGTAAATCTATATATTTTGTATTAAAACTCCCTGCGTTTGCACCGTTTTAAGTAATAACATTTTGACTTATGCTAATTATATTCTGAAGTGTTTGAAAATAATATTGTGCCCGTTATTCACCTTAACAAATTAAATTAGATAAGGCAGCTTAAAATATAAGTACTTTAAATGTAAGAGTGATAATTTTCGAACCTGCTTTTGGCGTGCAACTACGCTACAGTTAGTAAAGGACAGTAAATGAAAATACTGAAACTTACTTAAATTAAATAAATAAATTTAAATTTTATTTCTTTCCTCAAGCGGTGTGCTTAAAATTTGTAAAGAAACATATACCATCCTCTCAATGTCAAGAACCCATGATGTCGGTACAAACAATTTTTATCAGTCTGTTGTCCTAAATAAAAATAACATTCATGTTTGTTATTCTAAAAAATATTTCCATAACTTAGTCTTGCATAGTTCATTGTCATATAGAAACATTTGTTTTAGCGTATGTAGATAACTCTTGATCCGCCAATGCCAATACAACTTTTGTTCAATTACGCCATGCGCCATTAATATTTGTGTAGGAAATTTTAGACATGTGTGTACATACAAGTATTTCCTTACTACAAGTATTTGTAGAGATTCCATTAGCGTTTCTACTGGCTGCCATCAAATGAACTCAAAAATCCATTGAGAATCGACCAGCAAATGGCTTCTATTGTTTATTTCCTCGTTTTGGTCGATCGTTTGCTCATCGTAGCTCGCTGCCATAAGCCCTTTTCAAGAGTTTATAAATGTACATATATTTAATGCGTGGCTGTGTGTTTGTGTGTGGACATGACGTTTGTAATAAAATATGAAAACATTCCAGCCATAGTACTTGAGATTTCATATTTTTATCATCAACACTTTCGTCATCACCCAAAGCGGCAAATGCTTTCTTCGTTCGTAAATGCCTACATTGAATTACATAAAACGAAAGGAATTTCATTTACAATTGTTACTTTTATCTTGGTTTCGAATGACTTTCAAAACACTTTAATTACATACATATAATATTTGAACATCGTTTTCGGTCAATTCCTGTTTTAGCGTTTATTTAGTGCATTATATTTCATTGAAAATTGATATTTGAGTCGGAACTCCGATCATATTTTACTGCTTTTATCTTTTTAGTCATCTGATGCAACGCCACTTTTAGTATTTGTGTTTTGTGGTGACATAAAATTTCGTTTATTGATTTTACTGATTATAAACAAAAGGAATTATTTGAATATGACGATATTACACAAATTAAATTAACAAATGTATTAAAACTGCAATCAAATTATTGCAAACTGCCTATAAAATGTAAACTGGGCCATTTATTTGACCATTGTAACACATTCATTTAGTGATCTCTTTCAAAAATTAAGCAAATAAGCAGTACTAAATTCTAAGCGAGTAGAATAAATATATTTAATTTTTAGTAAGGTGACTGATATATAAAACTATAGACCTTGAATTATGCTATGGACCAAATTGGATCTGTAAATTACAAACACATTAAAAACAAATAAGGAAGACCGAACTATGGGTGTGGCCGAAAATTTTATGTTCTTGTGTATTTATAAGGAAGGGAAGATTTGAAAGCATAGGAATAATTTCAGGTGTTGGAAAAATTTTGTTATTGAACTCAATATTCGTAGTCCGTTCAAATTGTTAATCGAATACAATTATATTTGGAATGATATTAAAATATAATATGGGTAATGGACTACTTAACTTCTGCAATACATTTTCACTTATATCCTTGATATTTATATCACAATTAACATAACTACAAATTCATCATATAAGATCTGTGGAAAAACACCTGCTGAATTTTGCTACCAAATGACATAATGCAAATCGAAACATTCTTCTCAAATTTTATTGCCATAACAATAAAATGGGGGATACCAATGTATTATAAAAATAACGCATTCACCTTAAAATGCGCAGTGCCACGCATGATTTGTGACTTAGTTGTAGCACTTTATAATTTCTCAATTAACCTCCTGAGAGTGCCAAGAAATACGATCAAAGTATCTCAGTTTTTAATTATGTAAAAACGGATGGACGAATGGACGGGCTTATTTTATGTTACATTAATTTTGGGTGTTACAAACAACCGTTAGGAGAACAAATAAATTATACTCTATGCAACATATTGCAAAAATATACTAAGCATGTGTAAATCTTTCTAAGACAAAAAAAATTTTTTTATTGATTAGGAAATTTCTAAAAATATCTTCTATCAGAGAATGCATAGTAACAATAAATATTTCTCCATATAAATTTCCATTTATCTGAATATTGGATTCACAGATTAGAATCTATTTCTACTAAAAGGATGTTCTAGCTCTCTACCTTCCTTTAGACTCATTCGACAATAAATACAATGAGCAGCTGAATGTGATGATTATTGTATTCTAAATGTTGTGCCATTTGGGAATCCACTTCATTGGCTTTCATTACTTCATTCACTTCTTTGATCGTCGAGCCGGGGGACTCAAAAATCTCTTAGTATTTTTCGACTCTACTTGAACACCTTTATACATCTGCAAACAACCACTGATCGCGATAGGAAAATATAAAATTTCTAATTATCTTTCTTGTTTTAAGATATTCTCTTTGTGTCTTTCCTTCCTTGTCAGACTCTAAAAACTTTTCCATTGCGACTATCTGTCGAAATGTTACGGCATGTCTAGGTCGGCAAAGCTGAAACACCTAATTATTAAAATGATATATCCAAGATTTCTTGTCGCAATGACATATATTTAATCAAATATATGCATTCCGTTGAAGATATATCAGCTCTCTCGTAAAAAATTATTGTATATGCCAGAAATAACAATTATTATTTTGGCAAGATTGGAGGCTAAAATGAACCGCCGTTTTAAGTTCTTTGGATTTATTATGGCTTTAATATTATAGTAAATAATTTCATAATAAGTTGAAAACACCAAGTCAATAACTGGTTTGGCCACTATTTGAATAGCCTATCCGAGTATGTTACGTACAATTAAATTCAAATATGTTAATCATAAATGTTATTTTTCCGTAAATTCGAATACCAATACGATACTACGACTGCAAAGATTTTCCAAATATCACCATGCGTGTTCAATATTACGGAGATGCAACAATAGCACACTCCTCACCATTTATACAGCAGGCATTGTTGGAGAATTAATTAGCCAGCTAACTAAAATGGTTAGTAAGATTTTCATCTGTTCATGCATATCAAATATCTTTTTAAATATATCAAACTTGCTTGTGAAGTAGTCAATGCCGTTTAGAATTAGTTGTTACTAACTGTGAATTCAACAAAATTCAAGTGTTACCGACGCTTCATTTGCAATCAAACGTTTTTCTGAACGGCTGACAGTGGTGCCGTAATAAATTGTTAACTTTATTTGAAATTGAAACTTAAAAGATACGCACACAACCAATCGAAAGCGACACTTTAGCATATATACAAGTAATTGTATATGCGACAGTATTTGTGGAGATATCCGCCAGTACTATTTAAAATAAAGATAGGTATGCATAATATGCATGAAAAATATTTGGAAGAATTTAAATTGAGTAAGTGAACTTTGTAAATCAGTTTGTTTGTACTGTGCCACATGTACATATTAATAAATAAAATTAAAAACCTTATGCCTACATATGTAGAATTCCGTAAAGCAAAAGATTATATGCTGTAGTACAATTGACAAAAAAAAGCTTTGGATAGTAAGAAACCCAATATTATAACATATTTGTATATATTCAGATATAAAAGGTAGCAAACATATTTTAAGTTTTATGTGTAATATTGTGTTTTCAAACTATTTTTATATCGTTTTTTGTTTTATCTATAAAATGATATATAAACTCATGCTATATATAATATATTATATGGTTAGAGGAAACCTTTCACAAAAGGAAAACTACTCGAAATAGTAATAGTAATAGCAGACTAATTTAATATCTCAATACTCATCATATTTTTTATTTGGATTTATAATATAACGTATTACATTTATATAAAATCCGGACAGTTCAAAACAATCGACCGAAAGAATGTATGTAATACAATTTTCTGATTAATAGCTTTCGTAAAATGGTATAACTGCACTAAATTAATAGCTTCAGTTATAACATTCTCATATATTATATTTACATTGTATACATTCACTAATGTAATATGCCTCTATTTTATATGTTTAATATACATATCTATATATATATATAGCTAAGAAATAGGGTTCGTCAAATTTCTCTCTATAATGTGTGTATATACACATATTTAAATTCTACTTATCTAAATAGATACTCCTTGCTAGATATTGTGCAATAATATATTTACATATATTCAGCTATGTATTTAGCTGTTAGGTGCGGTAGTGTCCTTATATAGACTTAAGTAAATAAATTTCTGCGCATGCTCACTTCTAATCACAATTTATTTGTATAATTTCACGAATGTTTAACAGCAAACAATTGCAACGCCCAAAATGAAAGCTCTGCAAACCATAAATAAGCCAGGGAATAAGGTTTGTCAAAGTTCCAAATGTGTTACATGCATGAAACCAGGGAATGTTAATACAATTGTATCCTTTACCAGAGAAGTTAATGTTTACTTATTAACACTCGCTGCCTTTACATTGTATAGGCGGAAAATGTCATCGCCCCACATTTGGTTAACATTCTCTCCTTTAATTTGTCCCTCAATTACAAATATCAGATACGTAAACCTAGAAAAGGGCGCCCTCTGTTAGGAAACACTAGAAACAAATTATTTAACAACTTTGCCGCTAGCTGGCGACGACTATTTATAGATGCAACGAAGAAATATTTCATTAACATTTTCCGGTTCAGCTATCAACGAATGCCTCTTTATTAGAATATAGAGAGAAAATTTCCCTTCTATTAAGCATAACCATTCACAACTACTCTCACACAAGTTCTAACACATTCAAACAAAAGACTCTCTCCTTTCCAACGTAACAAATACTAGTCAACCGCACAACTACTGGCGCAAATGTCTGCGAACTAGTCCCACAAGCTCACAACTTTTGCCATTGGCCGTTGTCATAACGACAGCAAACCTGCTTCTACAGCTGGCGGCCATGTAGGAGCATTGCGCATATGCAAGTCAAAGGCATTCCATTTCGCTCTTCCTAATCAACCACACACATTTATATAATATACTGGGGTGTCTATCAACCATGTTCTTTATTATTTCCTTTCGTAGTATCGGCGCTGCGATTTGACTTCAGAGAGTTGCTGTATTTGGTTGAGGGCTCCCTGAATTCCGGATGATATAATTGAATATTTTGAAGAAAAAAAAAAAACAATTGATTTGCTGATAGTTGTCTAGCAGCAAACTCTGTTCTTGGTCAAATAATTCTATTGTCAGAGTTCATTCGAATGCACAATGCATAAATTACTCTAGAAGAAATTTTTTAGAATCAGTTTTCCATATGTATTACTGCAAATTAAAAATCCATCTTTAAATGTCTCAATATATTTAAATTAATTGAATACAAATACTAACGAACAATTAAATTTAATATGTATGTGCAAGGGCATATAACAAATTAAAATTTCCAATTCCAAAGTCTTGAACGCCTGGTTAAATTAGCAGACAGCATTATTAACAGGCCAACACATTCTAAAGGTCTAGACTTAACAAAAAGCATTTGTTCTAATATATGGCTAACCAGACGCATAAAAATATTAGGAGGATGGTACTGATCTGTCCTCTTGTCATAAAATTTACATGTTAAATCAACAACAATGTAATCGATTTGAATCAACAAGAGAATATGTAATTAACTTATTACATTGGCATATTTTTTCATAATCTATCCACATTCGATTATACCCATTTGATTTATGCTAGTTGTTTGTCTAACCCATGCATAGTAGCTCATCAAGACAGCTACCGAAGATGACTTTTTTTAAGTGCGTCGTACGTAATCAAAATTTTTAATATATATATTTTTTTAATGAAATCACAACAAACCAGTATTGGATGTCTCGCAAAACCAATAATAATGAATAACAAAGAAAATGTGAGCACTTATGACATCAACAGATATTTCATATATCAGACAAACGTAAACTTGAAAAGCACAACACAATTGTAGAAATAAATAAGAGAAGAACCTTTTTATTTTCGATTTAATATAATGCTTGCAAAGTCGGAGCGAATGTATTAGCGATTAAAGTAACGAAATACAATATATAAAAATTACAATAAATACTTGTAAACATCAATATATTAGTCAACCGTACTGAGGATTATACTTTTGAAATATATTACAACGTCTAATGTCTTCAATTTGAGATTTGGCCCTTTGAAGTTATGAAAGATTTCACAAGTTAAAGTTTTGAATTAAAGTTTTTGTATATAAAATAAAATTATCGAACATGCTACTTCTCATAATACTTCCGACATTACGTAAGGGATTCGCAAATAATAAATTGTTTAACATAATTGTTTAACATAATATATTTACTTACTTGAATTGTGTTTATAATTTAATTTGTTTTAATATAATTTAATATTCCATTTCTTTTGCAGTCGCAATACGATTTTTTAAGTGAAATTATATTAAATTATATGCATTACTAAGAAACTGTTCTATCAATGCATTGTGAAATTATTTGTTAATTTTTTAAATATATAGCTGTAATTTTATTTAAATTGTTTCTAATGCATTGTAAACAGTAGCAGAAACAATCAATTTATTTTTTAGCGTTAATTAATTAATAATTAGTATCTACATTGACACAAATATATGGCAGCTTTGCAAACTGGCACTTATGTGTGTCATAAAATTAGGGAAAGGTGTACAACTACATGTATGTATAATATCTTACTGTTAAATGTTGCTTTGTATACTTACATAATTTTGCGCCATACACCTTGCACGTATTTGCGGCAATACGCTTGTTACCCGTAACCATATGCCTTAAGGGTGTTGTATATTTAAGACTCTAAGGGTTATTTATTTAAAGCTCGAAGATCACCTCTTGCATGGGCATATTAGCATATATAAAATAACACACCTGCCAGAGAAATAAAAGGAAAGACATTCAATTGATGATACCAATTGGTAAAATCTAATTTGGCGTTATTACAGTGATGAATGGGATTGTAGTCTTTTGTTTCGAATTTTTGACCTCCTAAGAATCTGTCAATGGCACCAATTAAACACCCATCAGACACTAACTCTAATTTCAATTTGCATGTATGTACATAAATATATCATGAAAATTGCCGTTTAATCAAGCAGCCAAAAACTAAATAAAAATGTAAGTGAATAAACAAAAAGTCACACTGGTGAATGAAAGTCATAAAAAATTTGTACTAAAACTCTTACTCAAGTAGCTTGGTGTGTATTTTAATACATATATAATGTACTACTAAAAACTAAGGATGTATATATATGAAGGATGAGCATTTGAAACTAAACAATAAGCCGTTGTAGGCTGTGTATGTTTTGAAATCAATTAAATACTTCGATGAGCAATGTTCAATGGTATGTGGATTCCATATATATGTGGAATATATATATTACGATTTACCAAATATGTGGTCTTTACCCAGTACTTTAATAAAAACCAAAATTTCACACTTTAAATAATTACTGCAAACAATAAAATTGTATACGAAAACTATAAACTGTGGCGCTTCTGTAGGCGACGTAATAAGTGCAACTATAAAAATGTTTTACGATGGATTACGCTGAAGACGTGTCAATGATTCTTTTACCTGTCATTCCAAAACCTTTATTTACCCCATTATACTACTAAGCGTTTGATGAAGACTACAAATTGCGTTTGGTATTTACTGTTTTATGAGCTAATGAGCTATATACTGGTCTACATTGCTCTTGTATTTTATGTATAAACGTGTCATAAAAATTTATGTAAACAAACAACCGGTAAATGAATGAGCGTGCAAAATAGAAGGAGAAAAAATATATGTTGTGGTAGGTCATTGTGGTTAAATAAAAAATTATAGTCAAATGAAATTAAATCCACATATGCATGTATTACGATTTAGAGATTCAAAATAAAGAATTACCTAGGAACTCTAGATAAGTTGCTATTGAAAATACACAAAATCAAAGCATTGTCAGATTCAGGAGAGAGATATTGTTTAAAAGTATGATAATTTGTGCTGTGCTAGGTGCTAGGATAAATGTGCTGAGAAGGACAAAGAAGCTGATGCCTGTCTACTAATTTGGATTGTTAACAATATCATACTAATAATAATTTCAATTACTAAGTCATTGTTTTTTTGATGTTAGGCTAAATTGCTATTAATTTGAAGATACATTACATTGTATTAGTTATTTCTTTCTTTTCTTTTTTTAAAGTTCAGCTGAGGATTTTAAGATAAAGGAATAGAGCTACGGCTTACTTTAACCAATTGTTACATATTTTTTTTCCAGATATATACATATCTACAGCTATATACATGTGTACAGAGTTCAGTATATCTTTCGTGAATATGATTATAAATTTAGTAAGCTTTTAAAACCAAGTGTTTGCTAGAATTTTTCAACTCTCAACGAACTCTTCAATATGCTTTCACCTTTACTGGCCGATTTCATAATACCCAAAAAAAGGCTATATTTGTTGTAAGCATGAATATAATCTATGGTTAGTGGTATTCGTGGCATTAGTGGCGTTAGTGGTATTAACCTCAAAAGCGGCCGTGATGAGGATTTACAAGTTTGCTTTTTCGTTTTAAACCTACCAATTTATAATAATAAAATTGTAAATGTCGGCAGACATTGAAACAGCTATTGCAGCTGTGGCTCATTATATCCACTCCTCAACGTCGTATACTATGGATATTTTATTTATATATGCCCTTTGAGATTTTTATCAAACGTATTTGTATTCCCTTAATTAAAACCCTTTTTGAAATTTATTTATACGTGTTTATATGTCCACACATATATATCCCCACGTGTTTGTTTCAGTGATATTTGCAATAAGTTTGCATTCTAAATAAATGAAATTGTATTTGTAAACATAACCACAGTTGATTATTGATAATGGAAATATTTAATTTTACGTTAAAAAGCAACTGCCTGTAATATATTCTCATAATAATGAAGAACTAAAAAGTGCGTTATAACACAAAATATATTAAGGTATGGTCGGAGTCAAAATAAAGTAATTTAAAAAGTTTAAATTAACTAAATTTTTAATTGAACAATAGTCAAAATAGATATTTAACTCTGTAAACAACTCGATTTAACTTCAATTAAAAATAAAATTTAAACGAAATACATATATGCTTAATATCTAACTTATAATCAATGTATTTATTTAAAAGTTGTATACACTAGTAGAAGAAGAATACGCGTGCAAGTTGTCAAACAAACGTATATTAAAATAGGATAAGATGTATACAATAATTCTAAAAATAACTAACTGCGTCTGGAAATTTTGACAATGAATACTCAACACCGTTATGATGAACGGTTCGTTTAATTTGAGTGTGATAAACTAAGAGAATATTGGGAGGACAATGGAAACAACATAGTTTGTATATTAAAATAATAATAATAATTTTTTCCAATGACAATGGCATCATTTATATGGAGTATTGTGGGCGTTGCAACAGAAGCAATAGCTGAAAATATAATATTTTCAAACACTGCGCATTTATTAGAGCTTCTCTTCTCCTCGTATTTTTTTTACAGATAAATTTTGTAAACACAGGCAAGAAAAATTGACGATAGTGAGAAAGATATTAAGAATAGCTTAGGCTAATATGAGGGTCAAAGAGTGATATGAAAGAAGCAAAAATTGTTTCATTTCCCGCACAGAGTGTGAAACTTTACTGTTAGCTCTTCTTCACTTGATTGGAATATTTTTTGGTTAACCTTTGTTCATTATTTCGGTGTCTGCATGGTATCATTGTCTATTCAGTGATGACTAAAAAGACTAACTGCTGTACAAAAAAATATTGATTAAATTTAATTTCTTTTAATTTAATAATTTTTACATTTTGAAGCAAATGTACTGAAAAAATGTTGGCAACTACAATTTAATGAATTACTTTATTAAAACTTTAGTCAAAGTAAGGAGCTTATATAAATTATTAATATGATATACAGTGCAATTTGTAAAATGTCAATACAAACCGCAAATGTAGTTCATATTTCATAAGAAGACCAGGTTTTTATTAATAAATAATACATAAAATATCGTATATGATGTTCACTTGATTTCTAATTCATCGGATTCACCGGAATAATAATTAGATAGATATTTTAACAGATTATAATAGAGATATGCGCTGCCAGATTTGTTCTATTGTGACTCTCTCACTCACATCACTTTATATAACCCTAGCGTATTAAGGCAGTTTCGGTATTACAACACATTTCGGTATTATTCTTAAAATCGCGACACATTCATGAAGCAGGTGCTGAGGTGTCTCTGCCTCAAGTTCGCAGAATTGATCATTTTCGGTCCACCAAATTCCAATGTTTAGCCGGCATACGCCGCAACAAGTAGCCTTATCAAAACAACTTTTTAAGAAACTCTTTAAAATTACATAGCACTTTGGCTTCTTATGCAACATTTCATAAGGGAGTTTTAGAAAAAGAAAACGAATTTCATTATGTATCTTGGGCTAACAAGAAATTTCCCCACAGCCACAACAACACTTCTAGATGCAGCTAACAAAGAAGAAATGTTATTGACATTAAGAATGTTTTGAGCAGTGGATAGAAAAGAGGAAAATGAAAGCAGACGTAAAAATCCCAGACAGAAATTTAGATAAATTATTCATTGTTGTAGTGTGGAATCCTCATTGTGACTATTTAAGTTAATTAATGAAATTCAGCATTTACTTTATTAAGTAAAGTCGGTAAACTTCACAGTGAGTGAGGGGCTAGTTCATGAACTAATGAAACTGATGAAAAATGTGATTTTCTTGTAAATTCATTGGTTATGTAGAATGACTTTATATATTTATGAATGTATGATCCGAAATAATGTGTTCTTGTTTTTAATAATAAGGAATAAGGTAAATAGGAATAGGGAATAGGGAATAGGGAATAAGAAAAACGAAAACATGTTATTAAAAACAGATGTCAAGCTCGGTGCTGTGTGTATCTGAATGGATTAATCAAAAGAAATGCAAAATGAAAGAGTTTCGAAAACAGACAAAAAATTCACATCTGTGCCAAATAATGTTAAGGGATGGACAGCTGCTGTTATGAAGCAATCGTGTAAATAATGGCTGCCGTTGGAACAAATGACTCACGATTACAACACCAGCAAAAAGATACTTAGTTTCCATTGCACCAGGGGTCGGGTTGGAAACTTTCATAAGGTCGGTTAGAAACTTACACAAAGCAGCTTATACATAATAGTTAAAAACAACCATACCTTAACAAATGCTGTCAAGAAATGATCTCTTCTGACTTACTATCAGAGTAAACGAACTAAATAACATTAAAAAAACACTATTGTGTCTACAAAATTTTCCATAACGCTTCTAAAATTACTGTTTATTCTTTAAAGTTTTAAATTTATTCGATTCGGCGGAATTTCTAAATCTGATGACATTATTACCGATACAAATTTTACACTTTAAATACTTTTTATAATATTCGCATTATTTTTTGTTTCTCAGTTAAAGAATAAAAAACAGATATTATATAGTAGCGAAATACAAGAACTAGCTTTCCATACCTTTACTATTTAATTTTCTTCGTCTACAGAAGTTTTGTACATTATTTATATAATTATATGTATACTTGCTAAAAAGTGCTGGTATACGTGTATGAAATTCACCCTCTTCTTGTTTTCCCCACACTTCCTATGAGGGTTGCAGATTAGTTAAACCAATGTGTGGACATTGAGTGAACGAACCATGCTTTTAAATTTAAACGTTCTATTTTGAAGTTTTGCCAAAAATTTACGAAGCACATCATTATTACGATGCACAACGGATATGTTGGAGATGTGAAAAGGAGGAAAGATGACGAGGAGCACACTCAGTTGAGTCGAAAATTTTAATTCTCCTAAGCATTGGCTTATGTACGTGTGCTGAATTAAGTGTAGGGGAACTAAATGGGCGCGATCTCGTATACGTTATAGCAACATTTGCATATCAGTCACGTCACCGTCGGATGAGTCCATCTACCCCAAGTTGGCTTATTATAAGGTTGTACAATTTCGACAGCCAAATGTTGAGGAGTAGTGTGAGTATTAGTAAATCTATGTAAGGCACTGAGGGATGTAGTGAAATGACTTACCATTAAATGCATGAGCTGAGGCTGAAACAATTTTCAGTTTGAAATCAAATATATGGGAATCACAAACTTTCAGAAATTTATAAAAACTTCTTCATTTAAAATGCCTTTAAAAAATGTATTAGTATATATCCATATTTACGGGAGTGTACTGTAACGGTAAGTGCAAATTCATGCAATTTATAATGTTCGTTTGGTATTAACCACCAATAAACGAAAGCATTATTTACACATACCAAAACGAATTAAAGGCAATATTTGTGTGTACAATATTCATAATTTTTTAAATTATCTAAAATTGAGTTTTACTAAATGACTGCTTTTTTCGTACTTCCAGATAACTTTTAAATTATATTCGTATTTCTTATGGCAGTGTCAGAAAGTTATACTTTAGTTATAGTCCTTAAGGACTATCAACATATACTTAAGCTATATGCTGCGAAAGCATTTAATTATTATTTATTTTCGAACAATTTTTTATTTAAAGAAAATTGTATTCCGTACCCTTTTCTGGATACCTATTATATACTATACAAAGGATCTTTTTTTTTAATGTTTTATTCATACAAGTGACATTCTTTTTAACTTTTGTAACCCCAGGCGACGATGTATACGAGATACAATGTAAAGACCTTCGAAACTTCGTATAAAATCAATTCTGAGAACTTGTAGGAATATAAGTGGCGTCTAAGCAAGAAAAAGTTCTGATGGGAAATGCTGGAGTAAAATTACACTTATAAATTTCAAACAAATAAGGAAGAGTTAAGTTCGGGTATAAAGGAACATTTCATATTCTCGTAATTTTCAAAGATCAAAGCCGGGGGCATATTTTCAGGTTTTTCAGGTGTTAACAAAACTTTATATTGAAAAATATAGCATAAGAATTACATTTTGCTTCGTGTCCTAGATATCAACCCCAATTAAGTTAACTTAAATGATATCTGTAGTATGAGCTCAACCAAGAGGGTTGAACTTAATGTATTAGGTACATTAGGAAAAGGTTAACCAGAGAAATGGAAATCATTATATTAGCTCTAGATCGATTTCATTCATAATCAGCGCTAAACCAAGTTATGTTAAAGAAGGCATGTTCAGTTAATTTTATTAAAATATCACACATATTGTCCATCATAAACTCTTTGAAATCAGGTTTCCACCTGGTCGGTAATCATTATTTCGGGTTTAAAATCAGCCTTGAAATCGGAAATCCCTATATCGGGTACATTGGTGCTATTTACGAAATTCCGTTCTATATCTCAATAGGGAGCTTAGTTATATCCTTTTATAGGTTTTCGTTTAACGGTATTTTGCGGGCGTGTAAATCATCCGATTCGACGCATCTGCAATAACAACTTCTACAGAGTACCAAGGAACATGTGTATCAAGTTTTATCAATATATCTCAATTTTTATGACAATTTTTATGATTTTTTGAACGAACAAACGAACAGACAATCACCCTGAATTCAACTCATTTCGTCATCCTAATCATTTTGTTATATTATATATAACTCCATATCTATATCGATTACTTTTAGGTATTACAAACAACCGTTACGTAAATCAAACTATTATACTGTTATACTTGTAACAAAATAATTGTGAAAAACGAACTCCATTACAATTGACTCAAAAGTAAACAATCATCAGATCAAATAGTTTATGGAAGGGAATTCTCATGTTGTAATTGTTTACGTTAATTAATTTTCGGTTTGCTGCTTCAGGTATGAATATGTCCATATGAAATAAGACGTATCTTGTTATATTTGTAAAATCACTTGAATACATATTCACTTTTCATGTGTAATTTTACAACAGCGAATTTTATACAATGCGAACAAGTCATATATTTAAAATTCAGAGCAGAAACTGCATTAGCGAAATATACAAACTACTTTTTGCACATGGTGCACGCGTTAGGGAAGCTTTCTGAAACCTCACGCATCACATATTCTGATCAAATGTACCCAATACGTTTATCCGTTCGTGAATTTGCCACAAAAAGATTGAAAAAATCACTTTGTCGCTACTTGTAAATTCATGAAAATGGTAAATGAAAGAACAGAATTTGAAAGCGAACATATCGACACCGATGGAATGCGTCAGTAACTCAACCTCAAACCATATTATCTGACTGACTGAAACTAGAAGTTTATTGGTACGTACTAACATGCTTGCAAGTTGAACTTGAAGTAAAGGTACGTGAAGCAATCAGTCGAAATTTCACTCACCGACAAATGTTTTCAACCCAACTTGAACTCCAACCACCATCAAGCAAAGACCAATGACCAATTGTTGTTAAGAACATTGGGCATTTTTGCAATTTTCTTTAAATTACATTTGGTAATATTGTTTTTAGAAAAATTTAATCTACATCTTCATCAGATTGGCATGCAAAGCTTTACAAAATCTAGGATTATATATTAAATTATGGTTAAGGAAAAGTAAAAAAAGCAAGGAAAATGTGATTTCAAATATATTATTAAAAAAGGAATTATTTTGATGCCTTTCTCAAGCGAACACAGTAAAACTTACAAATATAATACATACTAAATGACATATTAAATTATTTAAATGGAATTTAAAATGGAATTAAGTATCAATATATAATATATTATTTATACCTTTGAATACTGAATGAATGTAAAATTTAAAGTAAATACATATCTACATTCTTACATCCGTGGCTTATATAGTTATTGTCCGAATTTAATTAACCTTTACAGCATTTTGCGCTCAGATACAAAAATATTTAGAAGGATAAATTCTACTTGGGCAGAAAGTGAACAAGTTCCGTGTTCTTATTTAAATAATAAATAATCAAATACAGAATGTTGGAGAGAGTGACATCGTTATCGGCTTAAAAATTTGTATACCTCCGTCATAACGCCTATACAGATTTCTTTTTTATAATATCTAGTGAATTATTTTTATGAAATAATTACATTTAATATCTATAGGTATCATCGTAAAGTCATATTTAAATTATTACACTTAAACACCCTAGACAACGTTTAATTTTAAATTTCATAACTACACACGTACGTAACTATACTCATGTACTACCTCAAGCCTATGAAAGCAATGCACATTATAAGTTTGCTATTTTCTTATGTACAATTTCATTAAAGGTCAATTAATCCTCTGAAATGTAGTGTTTGTATTAAACCTTGCTAAAAATCCTCTTTCTCTGGAGCTTTATTGTAATTTAAATTTTTATTATGTTTTAAAAATTTTTTACTGAAAAAATGGGTTGTGTTTCATATTCATAAGCTTAAAAAAGTTTTAGTTATTCTAATAAGCGCCTAAATGTAAAATTTCGTTCAATAGTTTTTTCATGATATGCTTTAATGAATGTTGTTTTCTGTCATTTATATGAATAAATAGCTTGACCTAAATTCATAGGACAATTACGAATGAATCTCATATTATCATATACATGCACATAGCAAAACATAAAAGACAACGCTTCCATGCAATAAACTATAGACTCCACAGAGAAAAAGTAAAACATATCCAGGGTGTAGTGAGAGTAAATACAACCATCACTCGTAAAAATGATCATAAAAGTAAACATAAAATTCACTGTGCGACCTTGGAAAGTAGTAAAAAATTCTTAATGACTCTCACTTTTTATAGACAGAAAAGTCTGCAATGTTAAAGACATGTGACACGCTTTAACACCAAACATATAACAGTTGAAACGCCAACAACAATAATGTCTAACTCGACAAAAAAAATTCAATGCCAAATGGATTTCAACAAACAGTAAACATTTTAATGCAACGGACCCAGCCGTTGTAATGAGGTAAATTGAAGTTTGAAAAAATGCTAACCAATGATGAGAGTGATCGGTTGTAACGCCGGAGAGCGCAGCCTGTTTTGCCATTTCCATTAACACACATTTTGAATACCCTCCCCAGCTGGTGGCTGGCTTAAACCAGCTGAAATAAAATAAATATTGTGTTTTTACATTCTCGCAATTTGTTGCACCGAACATAATAGTTTTGCCCACCTAACGGTTATTTGTAATACTTTAAACTAATCGTGACAAATATAGAGTTATATATATATCATCAATATGAGCAGACCAGTCAAATTTCGGATGTCTGTCCGTCCGTCCGTGCGAGCAATAACTTAAAACAATTTTAGACATCTTTATGGAACTTGGTGAGAAAGTTGGTATTGCAGATAGGCAAAATTGGAAAACTGCCATTCTCACGAATTGTCGCAAAGCTAAAAATGTGGTATAAGGAAACGCAGCAGGGAAAGCCATATGTGGCTTAAAAATTGTAAAAAGGGAACGTGGGGCGCTCTTGGCAGGGTTAATGTACATACCTCACAAACCACTCAAGTTATATCAATAACACCGACTCGGAACATGTAGAAAGCACATAGAAGTGCTTTAACTCGCTACAGAAAATCGTCAGAAGCATTCAAGTTTACAACAAAAGTCGTATAATAGGACCGCATGTGAGTCAGTGTAAAAGTTGGGCAATAGGTGTGGTACCACGCACTTTTAAGTTAAATCCCTTATCTCAAGAACGACTCAACATATATTAACCAAATTTGCTGCATAACATAATTTAGATATCTTTATCTTACAGTTTGAAAATCGCTAATTCAGACTACAACCACGCCCACTTCCCATTTAACTTAGATTTAAATTCCATTTGTTTCTTCCACTTTACAGCATATACATAAATAAACTAGATATGAAGGTATCAGAAAAAAACTTTGCACAAAAAGCTCCTTTAAGACGTGCCACCACTCACTTAAAACTTGTTAAATTTGGACCAAAACTTTTGAAGCCTCCAGATACCGAATGTGTGAATTTTGGTGCCTATGGCCTACTTCTAATGAAAACATATGCAATTCAGTCTGTACAATTCAGAAAGCGTCTTTTCCTGAAACAAAGTGCTCTTTTGCCTAACATAAGTATATTAAAACTTCCGGTTGACTTCATACCGTATATATTGGTCAATCTAT
Source organism: Bactrocera minax (assembly GCA_021498325.1). NCBI lineage: Eukaryota > Metazoa > Arthropoda > Insecta > Diptera > Tephritidae > Bactrocera > Bactrocera minax. Next base: position 195,185 of record JAKEEE010000179.1, on the reverse strand, counting down.
GAAGTTTTTCAATGAAATTATGAAAGCATCTTTTCCTCATAATGATGTTACACGTTACTAAAGATTGATAGTAATCGGTTCAGCAGAACACACATACGTAAAATAAGGATTTTCAAACTTCCGGTAAAGTGTATACCATATATATCGATCAATATTAGCAGAATTAAAAGAATGTATAACCCTGAATATAGTATAGTACTATAGGTTACTATAGTATACCTATATACTATAGGTCGAAAATTTGTGGGAAGTAAATGCAATCAACTCAGATCTTTCCGTAGCCACAATATACCCAATATAATGATTTCCAACTTTCCGTTTGACTTTATACCGTTTACGTTGATCAATATGTATTACATGTTAACGAAATTAAGAGGGAATCTTTTCTTAAATATAATTTGGTTTAGCACTGAAGATGAGCGAAGTCGGTCTGGACCTTGCTCTAACCCCATACTTCTAACATAATGATTTCCGCGCCTCTGGTAGACTTTTTCCTCATATACCTTATATATATTTCCTAATATTTTAAATTTCGTCTCTGGTTGAGTTTATAATGCATATATTTCAAAGGAAGTTGTCTGAATAAAAACAAAGAGAGGTTTCGATTGGCTTTAAAATCTCGGACATGAAGCAAAATTTAGTAAGGAAACTGAATGAGTATATGGTCTATAGCTTAAGTTATCTTAAAAATATGATTATAATCCATTCACAAAATCGTCGAATAATGTATGCTGAATTCTTAAACTATATTTTCATACTCTCGCAACATGTTCCAACAGAGTGTAATAGTTTTGTTCACATAACGGTTGTATCTAACACCTAAAAATAATCGAAATAGATATAGAGTTATATCTATATAAATAAATGATCAGAATGATGAGACGAATTCAATTACGAGTAACAACTGTCTGTCCGCCTGTCTGTGTGTGCAAGCGATAACTTGAGTAAAAATAGAGATATCATATATCATAGCGACACGTTGAGAAAGGCATGCCATCTCATGTCTAAATTAATAATAAATAAATAAAATAATAAATAAATATATAAAATAATAAATAATTAAATTAATAATTTTTCAAGTCCCCAGACACCGGATATGTGGACTCAGTGGCTATGACTGACTTTTTAAAGAAGATAACGGTCAATATGTTAAACATGTTATTGAAATTTAGAATAAATCTTTTCCTGAAAGTATTGCGACTTGTGTCGAAAATGGGTAAAATCGGGAAATACTTCCCCTAGCCCCATATACCTCATATAAGAATTTCAAACATCCGGCTGGCTTTATTTGGTATATGTCAGTCATTATGTGTGATATCTTAGCAAAATTAAGGGAACACACAAGATTGGATATGCTATAGTATAGTACCGAAAACGTGTGAAATCGGCCGGAGAATTACAACGAATTACACCAGCTCCCATATACTACATATAATTATTTTCGTTAATATTAGAAATTTTTGTGCCGGATATGCCTGTCCATGTGAGAGTTATCTTAGAAAATTGCGTTGAAACATATTCTTAAGTATACTAGTGTAATGCCAAAAGTTACTGCAGTCAGTCCAGAACTTCCCCTAGCCCCAATATACGCGATAAAGGGATTTCCGACTTTAAAGCTGATTTTAAACCCGATGTAGCGGTTACCGAGTTTCGACTTGATTTTACACCATTTGTGTTGGACAGTAGGTGTGATGTTTTAATGAAATCAGCTGGACAAGCCTTCTTAAACATAATTTGGTTTAGCAGTGAGTATGAATGAAATGGGTCTAGAACTTGGTCTAAGCCCCATATCCCTAATATAATGATTTCCAATTCTCTGGTTGACCTTTTCTTATATATACATTATATTAAATTTAGTCCTTTAGGTTGAGTTTATATCCCATATATCATTTCAGTTAAATTAATTGGGGTTGTTTTTAATATAATATAAATATCTAGAAGCGCGGAGCAAAATCGAAGTAAGCCTATAATATAAGTTAATAAGACATCAAATATGACTATCATCAATTCACGGTTGTGTGGAAAAATGAATGTTGTTATCTTACGCAACGTTTTTTAATATAAAGCTTTATCTACACCTGAAACGGGCTTTCCGTGTTTGTTCAATATGGAGTTTTGGAATCACCTGAAATTATTTCCTCTATGCGATGCTGTCGAATTGCAAGGGTATCAGATGTTCGATTACTCCCATACTTAGCCCTTCATTTCTTGTTGTATTTGCTTTCAAGGAAATTTGTTATTTTACAAGAATTCTGAAAAATAATTACATATTTTTGAACCAAATTTATTTTAAAATTATGTCATGATTATTTATAAACGATTTTATTTCAACTACAACTATGTCTTTATGCATATGTATGTATATAAAATAATCAAAGGCACATATGTATTTCCTTTTCTCTATTTCGTTAATTGTAAATCTATGCAGAAAAAATTTTGCATTCTGTTTAATTAGGAACGTAGCCTATCATTGGTAAACGTGCCATTTTTCTTTACTAAGAATTCTAAACTAGAACAAGAAGGGTTTAGTTGAAAAGTGAGACTATATATATTTTTGAGACTATATATTATTTATTAAATTTTATATGTACATAAATGTTAGTTCTAAAGAAAAACTCAAGAACTTCGTTGTTATTCTGAGTAATCAAAAATGTTCATTATTAACAGAAGATCCGCCTCTGTAAATTGAATATAGATCCACCTAATTAATTTATTGCCATAGTTCTCTAAACGTTAATTAGTAAAACCGGTACTTCCACAAAGTATACACCTACAAACAAGTCTCAGAAGTTTTCAATATTGCCACACTATTGCCACAAAACAAAAAATATACTGGATATACTAAAATATTTGGTATTTTAATATTAAATTGATGATATAGCGCATTCTATTATGGAATCGCTTGTACACATATAACACCAATATGCTCATATGTAAATGTGTTTATAAAATATAAAAGGCGTTGAAATTAACAAACATTTTACATTCTAATAAGTAATAATGTTCAACACTAATTACACTGACGACACTTATTTTATTTAATAACTATTTTAAATTAGTTATAAGTTGATTAAAAATATACATATGTGAACTAAGTTAGTCAAAAGATGAAAAATTTGGTTTTCTTGATATAAGAAAATTCTTAAAAGCTTGGAGCTTTTGATATTTAAAACATTAATTTATAAATTTAAAATGGAGTTATTTACCCTAAATCGATTTAGTAGCGAGTAAGAACATAATTGCATAGCTGTCTAATATATTCACAATATATATATATAATATATTGTATACAATATAATATATATCTATATATATCTATATATATTGTATACAATATAATATATATCGTTACAATTGGCAGGCCATAACCTTCAAAACACTCTATGGACTATGGTTTCTCTCTTTTTCTTTTTTCAACACTTCTCTTCTTGACCTTGAAACACCCTTTGAAAAGAAAAGCACTTTTATTATTATTAAAGTAAAAATTTATTTTAATACTTTGACCATTGTAATTTCGTTTGAGCTCACTTTCGCTTATTGCATATTTATTGTTTTGTAGGATACTAACATGAAAATCTGAACAAGAACTTACCCTTTATTATGAAAGGATGGATCCTTCCTGTAAATATAAAAGCAAAACAGTCAGTTATTATGAATGGTGAAAAAATTATTTCGTCTCATTCGACGGAAAAACAATTACGAAAGGGATGGAAACGAGTTTTTAATGGTTTGAGTTTACTAATGTTCGGAACATAATTACATACTATATATAAATATGTATATATATATATTTACTTATGAGCATAATCTATTTGAAGTTCACACATATGCAGGTAATACTCGATTAAATGCCTTCTGCACTGATTTGCTTCAAATACGACTCGCGCGTTAGGAATTCATTTTTTTTTTATCCCACAAGCAGTAAGTTAGAAATGTATGCAGTACATACACAGCAAAGGCTACTCGCATAGCGTCTCTTTTTTTCTTTTTGCTTTTTAGAAAATCATTGAAATACATGAAAAATACGTGACCGCTTCTATAAGGTGTATCCGCCACAGCCGGTCGACGTACATTTATATTTTAATGTGATTCATTGAACTGGTATCTACAAGGTAGTAAGTTATAGATGTCACGACTGGTATGAAATGTATAGCAATAATGTGCGTTGCGGCCAACTGTATCTCCGACATAGGGGCCGCTTATAAATCAATGTGTTGTCGCCATCTCATATACATATGCTTTAAGCACCTGGTATGTATAGTTCGTATGAAGGTACATAAGAGAACACTTATGTATTTATATGGAGCCCTTTCGATGGAGTGGAAACAAAAAAGGGCATAATTGAAGAATATTTTAGTGATTACAGTGTTCATATTTCATTCCTTTTTGTAACTTTTGTTGGGAAAGGAATGCAAATCAAATACGTAGCTTATTAGTATGTAAGTCGCATAAATAAATTTAATAAAATATGGTCGCTATAGTTGACTCCGCAAAGAGTTCATTGTCAATCCATGCGAGACCGATCAGCCTAGTTCTAGTGGAGCCACTACTTACCGCTGATGATGTATACATGTAGGCGACTGAAAAGCAGCAGCGGCTTATCGCCTTTCTGATATGGGGAAGCTCCTTTTGAACAACGGAGAAACTAAGTATGTTTGTTTATCATAATCACATTTGTTCATGTATTTGCATGTCAATTCGAGTTTTATGTAAATCTTCTCTCGCAGCAGTTGCTGTTAGCAGACATATGCAGGTTAATGCTGATGGTGGTAGCTTGCAGAAAAGCCATGATGCTGTCATTCGCCAATCCATTTCACATTTAACATTCAAAAATAAATTGTCGAATTTATTTAATAAACATAATGAAGACACAGGCTCTTCGCATAACGTCATATTTAAACAGTGGGGTGGAAATGGCAAAGTAAGGTAAAATTTTTTTGGATATTTAAAAAAAATCTTAAATATTAATATTAATCTTTAGTATTCTATATGAAAGAAAAGCATAATGTTTTGTAGCCAAAACATACAATGTTTCATTAATTTCACATACGAATAACAACAACAGCAATAGTTAATACTTGAGGTGACAATTAGATGTAGATGGACAAATAACAGATTTATATTGTTACTGAACTTGAAGTCTTTATGTTATTAAGCTATAGATGCTATGGAAAGGGATAAGCTTACGTAATACGTACGTAATTACGTACGTAATTACGTGATAGTGTAATATTCGACAAACACTATTTTATTTTAGAAGCATTAATTAAAAACAAATAATTTACATTTATTCAATAATGGGCCATTAAATTTATAAATGTTCATGCATGCTTACGAAATAAAAATATCCATTAAAATATATTTCATATTGATTAGAATTTTTAAAAATTTTCTACAATTTTAAACTGTGACTCCAACCTCATGGCTTTGGCACCTGTTGAAAACGAGTAAAGCGAACCCTATTCTTCATTCCAAAATTAAAGTTGCGTATTATTAGTTGCACAAGGCAAGAATTTGCTTCATTCATTCATTAAAAATAAATGCATTATTTCTCTTTTAATGTTTGCTTACTGCTCGCCGCCCATTTTCATTCAAGCAAGAAAAAGCATTTCAATTATGCCAAAAAGGTAGGGGACATGCATGGATGATTTAACAAAAAAGTAGCTATAAATTGTGTTAATACGTTATTATATACTTATAAATGCTTAAATAAAATTGTGAGAAATTTATTCTGAAAAAATGCCAACATAAACACTCCAACTTATTGCAGATTTATTCTAGGGTTGGTATACAACATAAAATTTTACTTCTTATACATAATTAAAAATAGAAGATAAGCATGTAAATGTATAAGCTGTCTACAAATGTATGTCCATTTTCTGCATGAAATGTGAGAAAGTAGTAAATTATTATTTGTATGAAATTAAATTGGTTTTTCAAGTTGATATAAATTGAATTGTATTAACTGTATTAACTTATTAATTTTATAAGCAGCAAATTAAGATATTTAAGAATTGCCTGGGAAACTGACAAAAAAAATCTCAATAAAACTGAATACCGATTTGGCCCTGTCTCAGTCTATTCAGCTGCTGACATTTCAAATAAGTTGTACATAACACCCTGTTTAACACCCCAAGACTTATCGCGTTATAGGAGTGTAAGTATAAAGTATATGAAACTTTTCTGACTAACTCTATGTTATTTTAATTCCATTTTTGCTGATATCCACGTAGTTTCGCTAAGATATTTAGCTTAAAATAATACCGTAAGCACGTCAATAATACAATTGCACTTATTAAGTATTATTTATTAACTGGATACCAAAGTTCTTCAAGATATCTCAATCCATTGATAATAGTAACACGTTAGGAACGCAAAAGCTCAACCAAACATCTAGTAAATGGTATTACGTATATGATATGAACGTAATTTGCAACGTCTTAATCCGCAATACTTTCACGAATTTTAACATCAGTAATACACAAAACAAAACAGAGCTGTCATAAAGTTCCAAGAAGGTAAAATAAACAAATAAGAAAACTGCAGAAAAAGCAACTGATGGTAAGAGTGGGCGCTTAGTGAATGAAATAAAAGTGTTTCATATATATTTACCAGCATCCTCCAGTGACAAATTTTCGTAAGGTGTATCATACATCTCAAAGGCAAATATATATGTATATTTAAAAACATTCACATCCACTTACATATATGTAAATATTTCATGAACATCAGCTTATTTAACAATTTTTGATACTAAGGGTAAGGAGACATCTACTTGTAATAAATATTAGTGCAGCTCAGTTCAAATGACATTCTGACGAATTTAGCGTAGTCGAATAAAGCCACTGGGTAGAAAATTATTTAAATCTTGATTTGTTCTTAACTTTTTTCTTTCTTCATATATTTTCTCTATTATAACAGAAAGGAAACGAAAGAATACTACTAATTTGTAAACTCTTAAATACTAGTTATCCAACGAACATGGAATTGGACTAGTTGCTTTTACACTTCTAACAAGAAAAACAATTCTATTTTTTACTCTCGTTTTATATATCAAAATGATCAGGATGACGAGACGAGTTGAATGCCGAATGTCTATCTGTCCGTCCGTCCGTCCGTACATGCCATAACTTGAGTAAAATTTAAGACATCTTTACTTGGTATACATTTTCCTTGGTACTAAGCAGATTTGTGTGGCTGGTGGGCGGAATCATCAATTACTACCACACAAAGTTCCGTTAATCGAAAACCTATAAAGTTTTATAACTAAGTAACCAATTAAGAAACAAAACTGTAATGTAGTCAGGAAATCGCAGAAGAGGAGGGGGTTAAAATAGGTTAAATAGTGGGAAGGGTCCCGCCCCCTAATAGATTTAATGTACATATAACCACATAGATACATATGGAATAGATTTAACTTAGATTATATGTACCACTAAATCGGCTGGACTTGCTGAGAACAAGACTTTTAAGCACCTCCTAATACACTGTAAGAATGCGTTAAATCGGATGATAACCACGCCCGCATACAAGGATTATGTATGGTTGCGTACGGATTATGTAGGGTACAAAAGTGCGTTAATTCGCTGAAGAAACACATCTGAAAAAATAAATCTTATAGTAAAGATGATACGGAAGATTGCAAAGAATCGATGCATAAATTGGATATATTAGTTAAAATGAGCGAAATCTGATTACAACCGCTTTCCATATAGCACAATTTTAGATTCTTTGCCATCATTGATATGCTATCTCCTGCCATTGTGGAAATCCTAACAATAATGAGACGGCGTGTGAAAACTGGGTAAGGTCGGATTAAAATTTCCTTAGCCTCCATATCCCTAATATAAGAATTTTCAAAAATTTTCCGGTTGACTTTATGAACGGTATATCGATCAACATGTAAGATATCCTAACAAAATTAAATGAGCATAAAATCTAGAATATACTTTACTCCACTATACTATTTTAAATAGATTTACGAATTACCCCATTCCCATATGCTACATATAATGATTATTGCTATTCTCTATTACTGACCTACTCTATCCCGAATATGTCAGTCAAATTGTGGAAATGTGCTTTCGAGCACACTTCTATTAAATTCCAAAAGAAAATTTTGTCTGCTTAGATCTTCCCCTATACATAATATAGTGAATTTCGACTTTCCAGCTGACTTAAAATTGTTTATCTTAATATCTTTAATATCTTTAGCGCTGAATATGAATGAAATCGGTCTAAACCCCGTATTCCTTATATATCGCGAATCTACGACCTATATTAAGAGCTATTAAGGCACCAAATTTGATCTTGAATTCGTATAAAATATTTTTTACTGTTAAGTTTTACCAAAACCTGAAACAATTTCTTCGACTTTGACCCTTGCAAGATTGTAAACTATTGGGTTGTTCGGAAAGTCATTTCGTTTTTTTTGGGGAACATGAAAGACAGTTTTCGTATAATGCCTTTCAAATGGCCATAAACAGTTGAATTCGACAAATTTAACCTCTCACCGATCTCTCGTGTGGTGATTCGCCGATTTGCATCAACTAATGCCTTTGTCAGCTTCGACCGGCCTTCCAGACCGTGGTGCATCTTCGACATCAAAATTGCCGGATCGAAATTTTGCAAACCAGTTCTGGCACTGGCGTACTGTTAACACGCCTTCTCCATACACATCCGTCAATTTTTTTCTCGCTTGGACAGCATTTTTACCTTTTCTGAAGTTAAAAAGTAAAATATGACGAAAATGCTGCTTATTGCTCTCCATATTTAAAAAGGCACCAACCAAAAACTACTGGGTAGAATTAATAGAACTTTTTCACACACAAGCCTTGCAATATCAGCTCTCATGACATATAATGGTTATGGGGCTTAAGTGTGAAGTTAGTTTCGAAAAAACGTAATTAAGTCCTCTGGCGGGAAAAAACGAAATGACTTTCCGAACAACCCAATACAAGAGTGCAAAATATAAAATGTTCACCTTCACCCAAACCTAGCTCTTCGTTACTTGTTATAATTTGCATTCAAGTCCTACTTTTCTTCGAATTCTCATTAAAAAATAAATCATTACCACGCCAAAAATTAATGTGTTCCGATAAAATCTTAAAGTGGAAGAAGTTTCTACAAAAGATTGATTTTTACCTATGCCTTACCATTCAAAAATGGAAGATAATTTTACACACGCAATGTTCAATATTTTCAAATAGAAAAACTGACGTTGTAAGAATATGTTTATTTCGCGACTGGGGTGTCAAAATGCACATTTGTGCAACATTTGCAATATGTTGCGAAGAGTGTAATATTTTCATTCACCTAACAGTTGTTCATAATTAAGAATGGCAAGAAGAATTTACTTGATTACGAGTGAGATATCTTAGTAAAACATGGTACACGTATTTCCGCGTATATCCCCGGTTTTCCGAATAGGTAGTATTACAGATATACAAAATTGAACCATTGCCACACCCACAAAATACTGTTAATTGAAAAAACATAAAGCAATATAACTCAGTAATCAATTACTAAATTAACGAAACCTGGACTTGCAGAGTTGCACAGTAGTAAAAAGAATGTGTGCTAAAAAAATTTTTAAAAAGTGGGCATCTAATAATATCCTCTAATACTGAAGCTAACCAATATTAGTGAAATCTTTTAAGTATTTTATGGTACAGTGTGTAAATCTATGAAATAATTACCACGTCCAATCTCCATATAGCGGTTATCTTCTAAACTACTTAAAGTTCGGTTACTGTCTAAGAAAGAAGAAAACGTCAGAAGTATCAGGTTTAATATAATATTAATGATAATACTGCACATTTGTTTGGGAATCGGTTCAAAATATTTACAAAGGCGTAGTATCTCTAGTGAGACTTAAATTTTATGTTGCAGTCTGAAAATGGTTTAAAACGAGTGGGTGTTTTTTTTTGAAAATAAGGCTATTTTATATATAAAATAATAACCAGTACTATAATAAAATAATAAAATGGTTATCGTTATTCAAGTTGACTTACGGTCTGTATGCAAGATATTTATCAAAATTAAATGAAAATGCCCTCTTAGACATACCGCAGTTTTGAAGAAATCGGGTCACTTACTAAATATAGAGATGTTCATTACTCTAGTTGACTCTATTTCAAATATATCGGTAAATATATATATTATCTTAATAGTCAATATGCGAGAAATTTTAATGTTATTAAGAGAACATTTCAGAAACTATTAGACTTATTGGAAAGTCAGTCAGATATTTTTATAGAATAATTTAGAAGAGAATGTTAAATGACGAAATATGTTATTCAAATTCGTTGCCCTATCCCTCATTTTCTCAATATAACGAATTTCTTCCCTTTGTTTCACTATGTATGGCTTATACAAATATGAATGCAAAATTTCTCAACAAAATGATAGTGATTTCTATCCATACCTTTTTTAACATTAATATGGTTAATACATTGATTTGTGATAGTTAGGTTGATTTTAATATAGATATTTCGGATTTAAACTAAGAAATCGTAAAATCGTAACTAAGTTTACACACGACTTATAACAAAATTTAAGAACATATCAAATATGATAGTAAACGATTCACATTTCGCCTCTTATTTTTATCCTCTGAGAGTAACATAAATACCCGTTTGATGCACGAAATATGCCTTTAGCGCTTAATAGCTAATGCAAAAGTAAATGCAAAACAAAAAGAGCGATTTCGTTGAAAGCAAAAAAGATATGAATATTTTAATAGACGATATAGAATATATAGACGATGTAGAATATATTTATTAAATATATTGTGTTTAATCATATAGTTAGAAGAACTTGACATAACTCATTATACCGAGCTTATGTTAACTTTTGATTGAAAAATGATTTATTGATATCTGTACGTTTCAAAACTGCCAAAATGGATAACGGCTTTTCATAACGGAATTTAAACTTCCGTTCCACCCTTTTTCTTGAGGTGAGCAGCTGAGATATTTTAACACAACTTTTTTCAATTGCTAAAATATGATATTTTATGAATGTAAAATCAGCGGCAGTTGCGGTCTAGTAAGGATATTAAAAATAATAATGGCATTAACGCGTTTCAGATAGTGAAATGTCTCTGAGTCAAATTCTACTCTAAACTCAAACAAAAAAAAATTCTATAAAATAACTTTTTATGTAAACGCTTGATATCCGAAATCTAGCCTGTTTCTTAAAAAGTAGTGGGTTCTTAAGTTGTGGTCTTAGTGAAAACGAACTTTGTCTTTTTAAATTTAGCTTAGAGTTTAAATGGATAGCTGATGAAAATAGTTTCATTTAAATTTATTTATTCACCAGTTATCCAAAACAGAATGTGTCATTATTACGTTATTCTTGAATAGTACTGCCTTAAAGAAATATTGATACTAATGTTAACAGTTAACAAGAGAAAAAAGTATTACATACTTATATATATGAGTAAAAGGCTCGATGAGTACCGCTTTAGAGCTATTTCCTGCTGATTTCGGTAATATCTTTTAATATTTATTCACTGAAAAAAGTTTCAGCAGCGGTAATGCAAACTATATTTCTTCAGAGTATATTATTTATTTATATACATATTTATTTAATACGTACAAATATAGAGTTTCACATAATTACTGCTATTATTCCCGGACTTCTGCTTAATTTGTTCTAATTACAATATAAATAATGTATTCTTCCGTATTTTTGCTTACTCTCTCTTTTATAGTTATTGCAGAGGTTCAATTTTCAACAGAGATTTTTTGATATGTGTTTAGTTTAGTGTTTTCTGTATTGCTTGTTTTGTTGATTATTTAACTTGTCTAATTTTTGGTTCTTTTTATGACTTTTTATGATTGTTGCGGGAAAGTTTTATGATTACTCACATGCATCAGAGCGTTTCGCTAGGATTTAATCAAATACCTTCAATATATTTTTCAAGGATTAAGAAAGTAGACGAAATTATACTTCGATTAAATGGTTTCGGATTGAGTAAGATAGATAGAGATAATAGAGGATAGAGGATAGAGCGGAGGAACAGGAAAAATCTTCGTTCTCATGTTAGAATGCAAACACATAGTACAAAACATCTTCTTAGAGGCATTATTTAAAATTTGTTACTTATGTATATATGCATATACTTTCGTTCATTCCGATGGAGCAAGACGGTGGGCAATTGGCCTTGCTAAAATTCTCGCAACTTCATATTAAATAGTTTCTATATTATTTTATGTTCATTAAAAAAAAATTTACAGTAAACATTTCTAGTTATTTCTATTAAGGTACTATGCGTGTTTCTCTTGGGCTTCAGGTTAATATTTTAATATTAATATTGTTAACGAAACTTTTGAATTTTTGTTCCACTTATCTGCAATGAATATTCACACTATATATGCAAATTTAAATATACAATAATATTAACTAAAAATTGGCAATAGAAAAAAAACAATTCAGCAGCAAAAATTAATGTCTCTGTTATCTTAAAACAAAGCCAAACAAGTAAGGAAAGGTTAAGTTCGTGTGTATCCGAACATTTTATATTTTCGCAATTTTCAAAGATCAAAGTCGGGGGCATATTTCCAGGTCTTCGCAAAACTTTATATTAAAAAAGTAAGGAAGGCTAAATTCGGGTGTAACCAAACATTTTAAACTCTCGCAATGTGCAAGGATCAAAGGAGGCTGATACTTTCACGTGCTGACACAACTTTATATTAAAAAATGTTACCTAAGAATTCGACACTCATTATTCGACGAAACCGTGAATGGATTACAATCATAATAGGTTCTTATTAACTTATATTAGAGGTCGTAGAGTCACGTACTTTCATTACTAATATCTTAAAATCAACCGAATTAACTCAATTTTATTATCAAAGTAACTAACTAACTGACTCAAAATATTAAGTATATGAGGAAAATCCAACCATAGAAACAGAAATCATTATGTTAGGAATAAGCGGCCCAGACCGCCGTCTAGTCCGATTTCATTCGTATTTTGTCATTTATAACGAAAATCATCATATAATATATATATGGGATCTGGGGTAATTCGTTCACCGATTTCACATATTTTCGGCGTTACACTATGGTAAATTCAAAATTAATCATTCACTTAATTTTGCTAAGATATCTTTCATGTTGACCGACATTTGCCGTATTGAGCCACCGGAAGCTTAAAATTCTTATTTTAGATATGTGGGGGCTAGGGCTGGTATTTATCCGATTGGTTTAATTTTTTTTTGCGATACGACATATTATTACCAGGAAAGATACTGCTTCGCTTTCATTAAGATACCTTTTAACCTATATATATATATATATTATTGTAAAACGATGTATATTGTATAAAGTCTACCGGATGGTTGCAAATCCCTTTATTAAGTATATGGGAGCTAGAGAAGTATTTACCCGATACACCTATCACGATCAGAAGGAGACGCTCGCTGAATTCAAAGGAATAACTCATATATTGACTTAAATATATGGTATAAAATCTAACAGAAGGTCGAAAATCCTTATAATGGGGGCTAGAGGAAGTGCTTACCCGATTTTCCCCATTTTTGGCTCCTTATTATTTCTTATTATTACCATTACTCCTTAAATTTCATTAATGTAAAGTCAGATATTTGTAGACACAGAGGTCCTTATATGGGATATCTGAGGCTTGAAAAGTTAAATGCCGATTTGGACTGTTTTAACGCATGAGGAGGCATATATTGACGGCACTATTTGTACAATGTTTCGTCATTCGTCATTCAGATCATTTATATATAATATTTATCTCGATTATTTTTAGGTGCTGCAAGCAACCGTTAGGTGAACAAAACTAATATACTCTGTTGCAACATGTTGCGATAGTATAAAAACTCAGTCGCGTTATGGTTTTGCACATTTTTTAAAGAAAGATATTGTTATCTTGTGTGTTAGCAAACGACGAATCAGCTTTAGAAGTTTGATGACTGTAATATCAAAGTTCAATAAATTAAAATACTGCGGCTGCAAAGACAGTCCAGCTTTTAAAGTATACTTTGCCTGGTAGTGGGAAGTGAAAGTTGAGGAGGACGAAGTTTCCATCTCTTTAAGAATATTAAATGAAGAAATCTTATACTTAACTTGCGAAATAAAGAAATGACGTTAGAAAAATATTTTCATCAGATGTTAACTTAATAAAAAAATTAACTGTAAATATGGATATATATTGGATATATTGGATTTTTTCAAAGGTTGTGAGTAAAATATATTCAAATGTATAGGAAAACAAGACAAAAAATTTTCACTACTAAATCGTGACACAAATAAAAACATGATTTTGAATAAACAATCACTAGAAAAATGTTAGATTGTGTAATAGACGGTACTCCAGTTCATGTTCTCCAACAGTCAGCTCACTTTCAGTTTTTGTTAAACTCTTCATAATTGTCAGTTCCCTTTGACTTTATTTAAAATATAATGACAGTGAAATTACCTATTATGTGACCAATATACGACCTCAGGAGTTCTGAATGTTTCCTACCTCTGCCATTCACCTCCATTTGTGCGAGAATTGGCCTTCAACTCGTATTTCAAGCCGGAATACGACGGAATATAACATCAGACACAATTTTCCAGCTGGTATCATTTTCAGAAATTTTTTGGGCTGTAGGGTAGGATTGGGCTGTAATTCGTGTAGTTTTTATATGTCACCATCTGTTGAACTATACTGCCCCAAAACCATCACAGTTGAATCCAACAAACATCAAAGGGCCACAACCACAATTGCGGGTGAGACGACGGTCCCTTAGACCGCGTTCAAAACGATGCAAATTCTCTTTTGATGTTATCCATTGCATTCATAATTCCAACTCAAGTTTCCAGGCAATTTTCTACATTTTCTTTCATATCACTTTCTAAAGTACTTCTACGCTTCATTCAAGAGGTACACAAAACTACTTTTCATTAGTTAATTTTTATCCGTATTCACCATTTTCTAAAATGTTTCTTTCCTTTATGTATATTTGCATACATTTGCGCATTACATACACGTACAAAAGATAGACGATAAAAATTAAATTTCAAAATATACCGTAATATTTATTTGGAATCGAACGCAATAGCACCCATGGACAGAATTTTAAAATGAAAATGGATGCCAAACTACGTAGTAGCGAACTGTTACGAACTAGAACACAAAAAATGTTGCCCGAACACAGTCAAATCGGTGCCCTTCGTCTTTCCTTGCTAAACTAAGAGTCTAGGTGCTAAAAGTCACGACATATATCGGATTTAGTGTTAAACCACATTATGTTTAACAAAAAATATTTGTTTAATTTCTTTAAAATATCACACATAACATAACCACACATAAACCAACATAAACGGTTTAAACTCAGCTGAAAATTGGAAAATTACTACATCGGGTTTAAAGTCGGCATTAAAGTCGGAGAAGGGCTGGACTGATTGCAGTAACTTTTGGCCTTACACAAGTATACTTGGGAATTTGTTTTCGAGCAAATATATGAAATAACTTACACATTGATTGACATATTGGGCACAAAGCCTGCTATAATGACGAAAATCTTTATACGTATAATATGGGAGCAGGTGTAATTCGTTAACTGATTTCACACGTTTTCGGCACTAAACTTTTCTATATCCAATGTTAAATATTCCTTTAATTTTACTAAGACATCACACATATTGATCGATATATACCATATAAAGCCAACCAGAAGTTTGAAATTCTTTGAAGGAACTCTCTGTGCAAAGGTTTGTTCCAATCTTCATTGGTAATTGATTTATATAATAAAAAGTGAAAGAATTGTAGGGCATTTAGAATTGGGATTCATGGGAAGTAGGTGTGGTCAAATTCCGATTTCGTCCATTTTCACATTGCAACATTAAGATGTAAGGATAATACTAGCAACCAAATTTGTTGAAATAATGTAATAGTTCCTGAGGTATAGGATTTCATCTAATGGAAGGCGATGTCATACCCATTGTAAATGGGTGTCGATGTCATACCCCTGCCTGTGAAATTTAATGTATCTGACGTCTGACGTGTTGATTCAGCGAGTTAACGCATTTTTAGCAGTTTTCAACGTAACCTTTGTAGGTGGTCGTTGTTGTCACCCGATTTCACTCATTTTCCCTGTGTATGAAGAAGTGCTAGAAAGACTTGCTCTAAGAGAGTGTAGTTTATATAGCTTTAGAGGTTTGTGAGATATGTACACTAGACCTATTAGGGGGCGGTGCTACATCCACTTTTCAAAATTTTCAACCCACAGATGCCCCATACTATGATTTCACCCTCCAATTTCACCTCCCAATTTCACCCCTCCAAATTCCAGTTTTATGTCTTAATTGGAAGCTTTGCTATATTTATATATTTAAAGCATTTTATAGGTTTTCGTTTAACATCATTGTGTGGGCGTGACAGTGAATCAGAGTGCCATGGAAGATGTATACCATGATGTATCAATATATCTCAATTTTTACTCAAGTCATCGCTTGCACAGACAGACGGGCGGACCTGACAGTCACTCGTAATTGAATTGGTCTCGTCATCCTAAGCATTTATATATATTATTACATATATTTATAAATAATTTCATATCTACTCCGATTAGTTATAGGTGTTACAAATAACCGTTGTGTAAAGAAAACTATTCTGCTTTGTTGCAACATGTTGGGAGAGTATAAATATCATTGATTAAAATAATTAAGTATTTCAGCGATGAATTTAAACGTCAGGTACGGAGAATTTTTATTGAATGTATTGTTGTTTGTATTGAATATTTTATTGAATCAATGACGGTGTATATACCGCTCAATATTGGATGGGCATGCTGTTTCAAAATATACTAAAGTGTATTAGAATGCTTAACTTCATCAACCCTATTATATGATTCAGCCATATAAACATAAACGCCATACCTGTGCGTTAACCTTCCGTACAAAGAAATGCTGGTAGAAGCAGGACAGAGGTGAACATCAGCATTACGCGAAAGTGTTGGTTAAACAAGAACTGCAACTGCCAGCAGAAGCAGTATAACTGTCTCTATCTCACAACCGCTGATTCTCGTTACAACCATTAGGTGACACTTGTTTTAAATTAGCGTGCATATAACAGAAGTTGATATAGATGTGTATAAAATCAAGCTATGTCATCTAAGATAAAGCTGCTGCGGAATGCTGTACAAAACTGTAGCTAATTTGACGTACTGCTTACTGTGCCATCTGACGGGAAACTGTACTGTAATTTATCTCAGATAGGGAATGTGAAGCAGTGGTGCACATCTGTACATATTCATAGGTGCGTAAATTCCTATTGGAACAGAGAAACATGAAACTCAAATCTGCTGGAATGAAGAGATCGAAGAATAGGCAGATAAGAAATTTCTAATTCACATTTTTGCCGCTAGGCTGTAATAACTTCGATAATCAGTCTATTATATTTAACTTATTTATAAAGTTTTAAGATTTAAGTAAATATATGTTTAGCTATTGAGCCGAAATCAAATTAAAGACTGATTTTCTATATCATTTAAAATATTTCAGTTACTTGATAATTATTATGATTAGCTACGATAATTTTAGATGTGGAATTTTCTTTATTATTATTACTAAAGCGATTATACTTTTTCTTTATAAGTTCAAAAGTGACGAGAGTATTAACTTTTATTTGTTGTATGAATATATATATATACCTTAAAACTAATTACGTAATAAATAATGAGAAATATATATATATATAACTTAAAGAATGACATGACATGACATGACATGAGCTCATGCAAATATTGCTTTATTAACACAATTTAATAAATTGATTTTAAATTAATTTCAAAATCAGTGGTATGGAATCTGTAGACTACCCCAAGTCTAAAAAAAATATGCAAAGTTTGAGTAATAATATCTAACAAAGTGTTGTTACACTAGTTCAGAACGTTGTTACACTACATCAGCAATTATGATCGAGGGTGAAGAAACTAAACTAGAACTAATACGATATACAATCAGAAGACATTTCAGAAATAAAAATTGAAAATGATATTGATAAAGTTATGTCTCAGCACTACTATTAAGAAATCAGACGCTCTTGGTAGTGTATGAAACCCTTTTATTAATGCAAATCTGAGCTAAGTTCATGAAGTCTAGTCCGATTTATTTTATAAGCTTACGCGCCTGTGCTCATTTTATTTCTTACAAATAGAAATTTTAGAGTGATAATTCTTTATACTCTTTCATCTCACTATGAGATATACACTAATGAACATGTATATATATTTGAAAATAACTGGTATTCAATCATTGTTAGATTACTAACCGATATCCTGTCCGAAATTACCACATTTACTGGGTTAACAGGGTTTTAGTTGCCTTCGGCTAACTGGTGAAAATTACATCCTTTTCATTTACGATTAAAAATATTATAAATTTTACATCGAAAGCATAAACAGCACAACATATGTACACATACACTTAAACCCACGACCTCTTAAAACACCATGCTACGACAACCGGCCGTAAATAGTGTTTATTTAATTCCAAGTTGTATATCTAGAAATATGTGAAATAATCGTGAAGTTGTCACATATGCAATTTGATCAAGAATATTGCAAATTCAAAATAGTATAGTAGTTAGCAGTTAGCAGTTAAAAAAATACAAATGTAATATTAATAAATCCACATAATTACAAAATTATATATAATATAATATTTATACTATCGCTACATGTTGTGCAGAGTATAACAGTTTTGTTCACCGGCGGTTGTTTGGAACACCTAAAACTAATAGAGATAGATATAAAGTTATATATATCAAAAATATAATATTCATAATTTCCTATAACTCCTGTTGGAGCGTAGGTTATAAACAAACGTATTAAAATTATTCCGGTTATTTGACAAAGTTTTTAAATTATTCCAGTTGATGTTTGTGTTCCTTCTATCAGCATCAACCAGGGGCCGCCTGGTGGTTTTCGGTTTCCCACAGCTTCTCGACCCCTGTGGGGTGTGGCCAATCCAACCAAAATGTCTTCGTTGAATGATCGTCTCGATGAGAAATTCATTGGTCAACTTATGCAGATCATTGTTTGAAATGATGCCGGGCCGCCAAATTTTCATAATCCTGCGACGGCAGAAGTTTACAAAAGTCTGAAGTTTCCGAGCGCTAATGTCAGTGACCAGGATTCACGGCCACATAATAGCAGGTTTTTGATGTTGGAGTTGAAGATATGGACTTTGGTTTTGATTGATAAACAAATTGACACCAAACAAACATATGTTGTTCAGTTGGGCAAATACTGTACGCGCTTTATTTATATGATTTGCAATGTCTTCGGATGTCCCACCTGTTGGGGTAACTTTACTACCAAGGTAGCAGAATTCCGCTTTTCGATTAATCTCTTCCCCATAGATGGTGAAATGAGGGGAGTTACTATCTGCATACTTGGTAGAAATTCAGTTTACTCAGGCTTATTTTAAGGTCAACTTCACTTGCAGTGGCACTAAGCTGGTCTAAATTCGACTGCAAGTCCGATCTTTTGATAGTTAGAAGAGCGATATCATCCGC
The DNA here is from genome assembly GCA_021498325.1 of Bactrocera minax. Classification (NCBI taxonomy): domain Eukaryota; kingdom Metazoa; phylum Arthropoda; class Insecta; order Diptera; family Tephritidae; genus Bactrocera; species Bactrocera minax. Next base: position 175,645 of record JAKEEE010000179.1, on the reverse strand, counting down.
GTAAACTAGTTTTTCTAGATATTCGTAGAGATTCCAGAATACACCGCGTTTTCTCGTTAGCGATCTGTTCAGCACATCGTCAAGAACTATGAAGAACACCAAATGCGGCATGAGACAACCCTACTTTACAGTAGTTTCGGGAATATCGGATCCGATAATTGCTTGTAGTTCAGTACTTTGCGTTCAAAACCTTTGTAGTATGCTTTGATGATGCTAATAAGTTTTCCTGGAATGCCTGTAGACCGCAATTCATGTTAGACTTCCACTCGTTGATTTGCTCAAGAATCATACGAAACGTAATAATCTGGTCAGCACATGACCTGTTAGTGCGAAAAGCCGCTTGTTGTTTACGCAGCGACTGTTGGAGGTGGTTTTGTATTTTCTTTAGTAAAAATTTGGTAAATTTTGGGTGGTAATGCCAGGGATTCGGGAGGGATCATGTTGCCTTCTGAATCTTTCCCAGGCTTTAATTCTTTAACGGCACGTTCAATTTCAGCCAAGCAAGGTGGGGGTGAAGATACTGATGAGCAGCTATTGGTATTAGGTGGTTGGATTGGCGGAGAGGTGTGAGCCGAAGGTGAATTCGTGACTATTGGGTTAAAAACTCCCGAGAAATGTTTAAATCATCTAGCAAGTTGGTCATGTTCAGATGAAATTATGGCGCCGTTTTCGTCTTTAATAGAGTGGTTATCACTTCCATATTTCCCTGTAAGTACAGGGCTTAGTTTATACAGTTCACGGAGGTTATTCTTCCAGGCAGCAAATTCAGCCTGCCACGCTATGCTGGACGTCTAGTTTCGTTTATCAAAACTACAGAAACTTTTAACGTCTCTACGCAGAGATCTGTACTAAGAGTCATACATGACACTTATCCAAGATTGTTTCCTTGTTTGGGGTGACTTTAGGAACTACTCACATACGTCAAGGAAAGGTTGTTTAACCTTCTGTCAAAGAGCGTTTGCATTTTTCTCGGTGTTATGATTTTTCGGTATATGGCTTTTGAGGTAGTCAATGTAGCAATCGTGTTCTTTAAAGCATTGGTGTTAAAGAGCTGCCTTTTCAAAGAATGCTTATTATTAATAGCCATAACCCGCATTATAATTTTTGCAGTAGGAAGGAACTTATCTAAGCCAACTCAACTCAACTAAAAGACTTCGACGACAAGTTCACGATGGCAATATCCTGTTTTTTTAGGGAGGGGAAGGCTGCAGCAAGTTGCTTGAATTCTTGCACAGGCATAATAATATAATTATGCGATATTATGCACACGAGATTTAAAGCGTGCAATCATTAGTCTTGAGGATATTTATCTTCATTGTATCAGAGCTTTTGTCGCCAGTTTGCTCCTCAACAAGCCAACACCTTCAATGTGATATTTGCTGTGGCCCGATTAGATAAGTTTCTCCAAGCTTGTCGTAACATGTTCACCGAAGCCGGTCTATCCACATTCACTGATGCCAAGATATGAGATTAGATGCCAGGAACTCCATTGCCAACTGATGTAGTTTTCCTGCTTCGTGTAAAATTTGTACATTCCAATATCCAATTCGTGTAACCTGTTTCATACTAAAAATGGTCGTCAACGTGGTATTCGGATTTTTCTTCATTTTTACTTTACTTATGGTTTCAGTATTCAGATATTATTGAAAAAATGGGGGATTAGTGCAGATTTCCTAGTCCAGTGGTAGGGCTACCACCCACGACCTGTGGTCAGACGCTACAACCTGACAAAGCCAGAAATGTGTTAAGTGGATTGCTTTTGGCTTCAGTGCTACTCTTCGACAAGATAACAATCCTAGAGGAGGTCAAATCCTAGAAGAGGTAAAAAGATAAGGATGGCGAGAATTCCGGTTGTCATTTGTTCGTTCGTTTATCCGTCCGTCGAAATGATAGCTTGAGTAAAAATTAAGATATTTTGATGCTATAACTAAGTCATAAATTAATCTATACAACTTTAAATGTACATGTTTCACAAACCGCTAAAGCTATATCAACCTAACTGAGTTTGAAAAATTCCTTCTGGCATTTTTTGATACAGTGTGAGGACGGGTTAAATAGGGTAATAACCACCCTATAAAATTGTTACTTTTAAAACTGATAAAAGTGCGAAAATAGCTAACGAAAAGACTCCGAAAAATTAAATTCAACTATGAGGAGAATACAGCAAATCTGCATATGGATCGGTGTAGAAAATGGGTAATGGGGGTGTTAATGCCGCTTTTTGGTGAAATCTTATATCTCAGAAACTACTCGATCAAGCTTATAATATATGTTAAAATATGTGTAAGATATCTTAGCAAAATTGAGCATATAGTGAGTGAGTCTTGGATATATTTAAGTTTCGTGTCGAAAATTTGTCAAAAAGCTTGATGAATTACATATAGTACTTATATTGATTTTCGTTATTCTAGTATATGGTTTACAAAGATGAATATATCGACAATAAAATAAAATGAGGTGAAAATATTTTTTTCTACTATACTTTAGTTCCATGCCAAAAATTAATGCAGTAAGTACAGACTTTTCACTAGCCCCAATATAATTGGGACTTTAATAACATTAAAGTGGTTTTCGACTTTCCGGTTGACTTTATACCGTTTATATTGGTCAATATGTTCGATATTTAATTGGAATTGTGCGCAATTGCATGAAATAAGAATAAAATGGTATTGGTTATTGGTCTAATCCCCATATACCTAATAATAGTTCCTACCTCACTGACTGACTGTTCTTTCATATACCCAATATTTTAAATTTCGCCCTATGAGTGAGTTTTTATCTTATGTATTTGTGCAAGATACCTCAGAAATTTTAAGCGAGAATATTTCGATTAGCTTTATATTACTCGGTAGTAAACATTAATGGTATTGATATGCAATTCCTCGCAGCACTAATAAGGTGATATGCGATTAGTGTTGGTTAAGTTGATTTTAATATAACTATTTTGGATATAATACAAAATGACGTAAAAAGACTTAGTGAATTAATGGCCTACATTATTCATCGATTATTGGATATTGAATTCACATGCAAGACTTTTTAACAGAGAGTTTTCCAGCACCTTAAAATATTTTCCCGATTTTGATCCTTGCAAATTGCGAGTGTTTAAAATATTTGGTTATATTGGAACTTAGCACTTCCTGTATATATTACACCAATTATAGTTAGCCTTCCTCAACGCCCATCTTACAAAAATTTTGTTTGCCTATGGTTTTGAATATTATATGTACATTTATGACATTTTTATAGTTTCGCAAAAAGTTGCACAGAAGAAAACAGTTTTTTAACTAACGCTTGTTTATAATACAAAAGGTTAAGGCGTTAAATCGATCACTGATATGATTATGTTTAAAACAACGATCAGGATGAACAGATAAATTAATTTCTGTATTTGTAATAAATTTTTGTCAACACCATAAAATATTTCACACACCCTTAGTTCTTACAAATTGCAATAGCACATAATAGTCAACTGCAGCCGATCTCATCAGTGATGTAATGATAACTTATTTTAATGATATTGAAATCGTTTAGTGAATCATCAAAAGCCAATTCAAATATTGGAAAAGGTTGTGATTATGATCGTTACTTCCCATATAGCTTTTATAACTACGTAAGTAGATTTCAGATTTAAAGATTGACTATTTTATGTAAGCTTTTTAAATAGCTAATTCGTTTAAATTTCCTTGATTTATTTTATTAAATTTTTAGAAAATAAATCCTTAATCCTTTCGTTTACTCTTTTAACATGTCCCAGTATACAGATATATATATGTAAATTCATTTCCGTAAATTTTTTTGGATACGTGTGCAATTTTGGGTGGTTTTCATGAAATGAATACCATATTTTTGGTCTGTAAGGTTTTTATCAAAGAACAACAGCTTGAATTTACATTGACCCCATATCAAACTATTCATCTTTCAGCTCTCTTCTATCAAACTTCTGCCCAATATAAACTCTAGGCGTTTATAAACATAAAAGACAACCAAAACCTTAGTAAAAACGAACAGCAACAAAATGAATTGCTTAACTGCTTCTTTGACTGTTCCATAATTATTTTGGCTTTTTCACTACCCGCTGCCTTGCTGCACACGAGCACAGTGACTAAGAATATAACTGTTGTGCAATATAACGCAATAATAGCAGCAACAAAATCAATTCTATACGAAAAACAAATCAGGAAATGTAAAACAAAAGGAGAGTATAAAACATGACAGTGGAGAGCAACTCGAAATGGCACTAGTGATTTCAATGGCCGCCGAAGAATGACAAACAATAATTCCATATGGCCGGTTTGCGAGCGCTGTCTTTCTCTTGTCATGGGGATGGAAGCACAACACTAGTCATATGAGCGCGAACGAAAGAGCAAAGACCGAGCAGCTAAGAACTAGTAGGCAGATGAATGGAAGAATATTTGAGCATTGATGGCTGACACCAACTCAGAAGAAAAATAAAACATGGAAATATATATGTGAATAAATATGTGCAAACATGGGTGTACTTGTGGTTTCGTAGATATACCATGTGCGGTACTGATAGGAATTCAATAAAGTAAACTTTACCATTTAGTAAAGTGTTGACCAAACTGTGGAGTATAAATAAATGCATACTTGATTGAATAACTGTTTATTAGTTAATTATTATGTGTAATTATTATTCAATACTTCGATAGCACTCCATTATTTTTTTCTCCATAGATTTTAAATATTTTCCGAACCCAACACAAATGCGTAACTGAACTTGTTGGTATATTTAAACAACCAGTGATTTAAATACAATTAGTAACTTATGCCTGCCTTCAAATTTTGCCTCATTGGTATTTAAGCTATAAAATTTATGAAACAACACATTGCATATTTTCAATACTTCAATAAGTTTACTTGTCGCAAAGAGAGAGCGTAGTTGCAATCAATAATATTATATAATCATATATATATACATTCACATTCACAAATAATATGCTTCCCAGGAAGTATAAAGGTTTTCCAACTCTAGTTTAAGTAGGGAGCAGGTTAAAATTAATTATTTTCTAAGTGATATCTAGTGGTATTTCGAAGGTGATGTAGCCGAAATTATAACTATATAACATTATTTTACGTACATCTCTTTAACTAAAATAAATAACTAAATTAAACCAAATTAAATTCATCGTTAGCCTGTCCTTAATACAAAAATATGTATATTGTAAATGAAAAATGCTTTTGTTCTATGTATAGTGTGGCTAGTACATCGCTATAGCTTGTAAAATTACTCTTTCCTTCTCTCTCTGTTCCCTGCCTTTGGCACATTGCTACCGAATCTCTAATTAGGTCGAGCCATATTTCCTCTGCTAGCGATTTCATTTGTATTCTCGAATATGTAAATAAATTTATTTAACTTAATTGGGCGTCTCCAGCGCATAATTACTTCGAGCGAAATCCCACTTTCGGTGGCAATATGACGCGAACGCTTTTGCCAGAGCAAGCGCTGATTTGTTGATTTACGTACATGTACATATGTATGACGCTGTTTAAATAAAACTTTTACTTTTACTTTTTTTGTTTGTTTACGGAAAGTAAATTGTCCACCCAATTTGATTTATATATGTGTTAATTTTGTATATATCCCAGTTAAAAGCATATAAAAAGGCTAAAAACAAATTTTGTTTAATAATTGTTTTGTTTAATAATGTATAGGAGTGGGAATACCGCTTAGGCTCATTTGCTATTTCGATTATTTGAAAGTGCTGCAAGAAACTGTATGTGAAAAAACTATGATATTTTTTCGTACAATCGGCTGCAATTGTATAAGATAAAAATGTTTTTACTATAAGTAAGGGCGGATTTGTGGAGGGATTTGTGCATTGTTGAAATATGTATATTTAACAAAATAATCAATAGTGTTAGCAATCAAAGTTAATATCTTTTTAATATAAATGCGCTCCTGGGAATGCATTGTAACTTAAGTGCGAACCTGTTTAGGAAAAAGAGAAATGGAAACAATAACTATATCCAAACAGCAAAATTTCAATGTAATATAACGATATCAAACCTAAAATTGTATATATAGCTATTTGAATTTGAGTAGTTATAAAATACATGGGATAATTCTTCATAAATATTGTCTACCATTTGAATTCTATTATATTTTGTTTGTAAAATAAAGAAATGTGGAAGAAGTTGTGTATAGTTTGTGGTATAATTAATATACCATATACTGTCAGCATAACTGGGTCAAGAAAACTAAAATTTGGTAGTGAACACTTGCTCAAGCTTAAATACTTTATTTGCAAATGTACATGTGACGTGCCAAACAAACGGACTTCCAATTTAACCAATTAAATTATCCAAAGCTTAGTTCGCTAGACATATTCGAATGGGGTTACAATCTTCCCCTAAAATTTTATTAAATAAATTCAGAGAAAAAAGAAGCACTAAACCCCATTCTATTATACTTGAATCTTGCAGGCCCCAGTGTAAATTACTTGACAGCAACTTGTTACCTTTGAATTTGGCAGCATTGACAAAATGTTTTCTTGACTTGTAAACACAAAATAGTACTCGCAATTTATTCTATTGCAATTTCGCAGTGGCAAAAGGCAAATATATTCTCAGCCTTTTCTTAAAACCCAATAAACTATGTCCGTAGCACTTACAGTACAAAACGACTGAGTTGCAATCAGTTTTGAAATGAAATGCATGGAAAAGGTAAATGGCTGTGCGTGTTGTTTCGTATTTGGGAGTTTAGGTGAAGCAAAACAAAATTGTTAGATATTCAAATAACATATGAATATTCTGAACTTTCCAGGCTTTGCTTCTGAACTATAAATAACGATATTAATTTAACACCGTCATATTCATGATTCGTATCCAACAAAACAGTTTCCCCAATTATACAAAAATTAAGAGTACATAAATGTAATATTATTGTAAAGAGAACATACAGCTGCGAAATATATTCAGAAACTTTTTTCATTATATGTTATTCTTTATATGTTGTGAAAATTGGTACAATCGGATAATGATCAGGTCTATTTACCATATAACGGTTATGTTCAAAACTACTGCAAGTGCGGCCACTCTCTATTGAATAATATCGGAGACAATAAATTTGATAATGGTTTTGAATTATTTAAAAAAATTTTACTGTATCATTTGTTTTGCATCCTTATATTATAGTTTGAACATCAGCAAAATCGTACTACTACTATAACCACGTCCACTTCCTATTTACCACAATTGTGAGTTTCATCAGATTTACTTTCCAGCAAGCTTCAAATCAGATATCGGAATTAAGGGTTTACACAAGAGCCACTCTGACATGAGGCAACTTTCAATTAGAATCTTCCAAATCGGCGCATCTTCTTATATACATATGCATTAAATAATGTGTTACATCTATAGTAATAAGTGCAGTTTAAAGATTTTCATTGAGTGGATACACTAGAAGTAAACTTATTAAGTATAATTGTTTGGGTCTTATCTTATAATAATAAATAAATTAATTAAAATTAAAATTAGCTATATAATCATATTTCAAAAACAGCAGGGAAGGGCTAAATTAAGGTGTAACCGAACATTTTATACTCTCGCTATTTTCAAAGATCAAAGCGGGGGCAAATTTTCAGGTGTTGACAAAACTACAAATTAAAAAAGTGCTGAGTAAGATTTCAACAATCATTATTCGACGAAATTGTCTAATCCAGGATTATACGTTCACTAAACTTTGCTAAAATATTTTACATATTGTCCGATATATACAGTATACCGTAAAGTCAAATGGATGTTTGAAAATCTTTAGGTATACGGAGGCTAGGAAAAGTTTTCATCCGATTTTACCCATTTTCAACGCAGGGTCACATTCTTATCAAGAAAAGACTCTTTTTGAATTTCAGTAACATATCTCTCAGATTGACCGATGTTTTCGGTAAAAATCTGAGGTCCACATACTCAGTGCCTATGGCTGACTTTCGGTATCTGAGGTTTTGAAAAGCAGTATTATTATACTTATTTCAAAGACTTTTGGAAGTGAGATGACATAACTAAAATACACTACTTATACAAAATTTTATTTCGATATCTTCATTTATGCTTGATTTATATACTGAAAAGAGAAAGAATCATACGGCATTTTAAATTGTGTTAAATGGGAACTAGGCTTGGTTGTCATCCATTTTCACACTGTAACATAAGGAAGTATTATAACACTATGCATCAAATTTGGTTGAAATTGGGGAAGTAGTTGATGAGATATGGTATATTGCATATATATATATTTGCATTTCTACTCTAATTCCCATGCAGCCCTTCTTTACAGGTTTTCGCTAAATGATATTTTGTGGGCCCGGACTCGTATACCAGAGTTTATCAAGAAATCTAAGTTATGCTCAAGACATATTGACTTGTTCATTTCGATATAAGTAAGTGATAGAAACAACCATTAGGTGGACAAAACTGTTATATTCTGTTGCAACATGTTGCGAAAGTATAATCACTTACCTTCGGCTTCTTTCCAGGTTCATTTTCGAATCCCTGGAATAGTAAGAATATAAATTAAATGTATATTAAGAATAGCATTGTTAATATAATTAAAGAATAAATGTATATATATATATCGAGGTACCCTTCTATGTGTGTCTCACTCCACCTCGGATTGATTTATATAAATCCTTCTCTGACAATTGATTAACAATATAAAAAATAAAAATAAAATAAAAATATAAATTTGGTTACAAATATAAACCCAAAATTTTTATAGCAAGGCTTCACGTTTCATTATTTAACACAATAGTTATCAATTTAATATATTTACTGGTAGATCTAGTTATATGCTGTTAATTTTCTGCTTATTAGCACCATTTAACGCTAATGCAATTGCAGGTTTCATCTTCTTTAATATGCTTTACATCAGAAGTTACATACTTTTCCAATATGTGTAATAAAAAACAATGAAACAACTTTTTCCATTATTTATTCCAATACAAACATATACAATATATACAATATATACAATAGTATACAAACTTTAGAAATAAAATAATGTTCCAGTATTTGTGAAATGGTGTGGCCAAAGTTGAAAATTAACATTTTTAATTACTGACATGAAAGAAAACAGGGAGATAATTTCACCCAGTATAAACGTTTTCAAATAATTTTAATAGAATTAGTCCTTTTCACCGAAGACTCTCATCCTACTCCTTTTATAGAAAACATATGATTAATTTCAATTAGACCTATTTTAATAATGCATTCATCGAATGGCTTCGAAAAAAACGTGTGCCCTTAATTTCTAGTTTTATATAAATCGTTAAACAAATTACTTTGTATAATTGTAGCTTAATGTTTTGTTAAGAAAGCTATAATACACTGAATTGATTACAATAAACGAGAATAACGGAAATTATTTTATTCAGGATATGGATGTAAGAGGAACGTATAAGAGATAAGCCACTTTGTACTAAAATAAAATGCTCACTTATGCCAAAGTCTGGACTGATTTCGTAAACAACTTTCTACTATAATAATGAAAATCAATAATTCATCCACCGATTTTACTTATTTTTGATACTAATCTTTAGTGTGTTCATGATAATACGTTACCTTACATCACAAAATTATCACAACTATTTACTGCTAAATCCTATCTAGGGCCTAGGGGAAGTACTGAACCGACTTTATAAACTTTTAGCACCAAGCCATATTGTTTTCAAGAAGATGTGAACATACCCAGCTTGATTCAAATGTCTTACAAATTAACTGACACTTTCGGTATAAACTCAGCCATAAGTTTATATAGCTTGAAAAGGTGTACTCCGATTTCGATAAGTTTTAGATGAGAGTTGGCAAACATTAAAGATATTATTTGTGCAAAGTTTTACTTCGATATCTTCATTGATGTTTAATTCATCTAATGTAAAGTAAAACAAGTAAGGAAAGGCAAAGTTTGTAAGAAATCGGACTTTTTATAATCTTGCAATTTTCACAGCTTGGGTATATTTTCTGGGCTGGGGTGTTGAGAAAATTTCATTATTTGTTCATTATTCGACGAAACCGTAAATGGATTACAATCATATTTGGTATCTTATTAATTTATATTTCAGGTCATAGACTCAAGTATTTTCATTACTATATTTTTCTTCATGTTCGAGATACTTCTATTAATTCAAATAAGATAATGTAATATAAACTCAACCAAAGAGGCTAAATTGGATATACTGGGTATTTAAGGAAAAAGTCAAACAGAGAAACGGAAATCATTGTATTAAGAATGTGGGGCTTGGACCATGGTCTAGACCGATTTCACTCATATTCAGCGCTAAACCGCACTATGTTTAAGAAAATATTTCATACATTCATACATTTTAGGCACTAAACTATAGTATATCCAAAGTTATACGTTCACTTAATTTTGCTAAGAGATATTGCATATTGATCGATACATACGGTATAGAGCCAGCCGGAGGTCTAAACATTTTTATAATAGGTTTATAAGAGGAAGTAGGCATGCTTGTTATCTGATTTTGCCTATTTTCGCACTATAACATAAAGACAAAAAGTAACGCTATATTCCAAATTTAATTGATCCTGAGATAGGCGAATTTACCTAAAAATAGGTGGTACAACACTCAGTGTCTAATTTTCAAATCGACACCTATGAAGCTCTTATGTACCGTCTAGACTATGAGATTTAATGCTTATGATGTGCTTCTTCAGCGAGTTAACGAACTTTTAATAGTTTTCAAGAAAATGCATTAAGCTTATTAGCGGCGGGGCCAATGCCAATTTTTTTAACTTTTAAAGCACTGATGCCTCTTCCTATTGCAATTTTGTGTACTAAATTATAGTTTTGTATCTTACTTTGAGGCTTAGTAATAGCATTTCATTAACATTAGCTGCCTTCTGTGGGCGGGGCAATATTCCGATTTCGTCCATCTGTAATACCAACCTCCTCAGAATAGAAGGCAACACGTGTACCAAGTTTTATCAAGATATTTAAATTTTTACTAACATTATCGTTTGTTCGGCAAACGGACAGGCGGACGGACCCACGTTAGGTGAACAAATTTATTATACTCTGTTGCAATATGATGCGATATATAAAAATATGGTAGAGTTTAAAATTGTTTCATATGGGAAATAGTTTTTTCGTCCTTAGATATGTGTAATGCAATAGTGATCAATATCAAATGCAATATCAAATCATAAAATGAAATAACCTTAAAGGAGTGGCGTCTATTACAATATCGCCAGCTTAGATATTCTCTGCGACAACGTTGTAAATCTTCCAATATTATCTGAATCCTGTATACTAATATGGCTATCGTTGCCGCGTATACAATATGGTACATACTTTAAAGACTACTTATGCAATAGTATGCACACGTTTTATATTTATGCCTCTTCGGCTCACAAATTATTATTTGTGTGTCCACTGCGGGTCGTTGAGGAGAATCACAAAAAGGAGAAAATCGATTGAGACATCTTACATTTTATCCAACCAACTTTATAAAACTGCAGATATATACACATAGATAAGTACCATTTATACCGAATATATTTATTAGATACATATATTAAGGTAGTCTTGTTAGTATAAATGTGAATTATTTATTACCGTCCCCCAACATGAGAAAGTACTTTGCAAAGCAGAGAAAAACAAAGAGTCCGTAAAAAATGTGAATATTTTTGCTCACATATAGTATGTATATACATACATAAAAAAAAGTAGCAGTAATACAAAAGTAAATAGTTGTACCGAGGTGATTGAAGGAAATGAAAATGAAAAAGAAACTGTTGCAGCAATATTAACTCTGGAAGCTTGTGTGTATAGTGGCGCGTTCTGTGGCAAAAACGATGGTGTTTTTATGTAATTATACTTTACACAGCGCTTACCCTAACTAAATGATAACTCAAATATTTGCAGAAACACGATGCCGGAATAATATTCTGCTCAATGAAATTATAAATTATAATTTGACCGTAAACTGCTCTTGTATTAACATACAAGTGGATATGATAAATGTTAAAATTAAATAAACATAACAAAATCTAATTATATTTATGAAACGATTTCCATAAATATTGTGAATGCAAAATATATTTACAGAACTCAAAATGTTATTATACCCTTGCAACATGTTGCCACATAGCGTAATAGTATTCTTCACCTAACTGTTGTTTATAACACTAAAACTAATCGATATAGATAAAAAATTATATACATCAAAATGATCAGGATGACGAGACGAGTTGAAATCTGGGTGACAGTCTGTTTGTCCGCCTATCCATGCAAACAACAACTTTATAAAAAATTTAGATATCTTGATAAAACTTGGTACACATGTTGCTTAGCACCCTGAGGAGGTTGGTATTGCAGATGGGCGGAATCCAAATATTGCCACGTCCACAAAATGCCGTTAAAAGAAAACATATAAAATTCTATAACTAATTTGGTACATCGAATTACAGTATGAAGGGGCATCTGTGGGTTGAAATTTTTTAGAACGTGGTAATGGCCCGTCCATTGTAGTTTTAATGTACATGTCTCCGAAACCAGAGGGCTATATCAACGCCTCTTTATACGGTGAGAAAATGAGTGAAATCGGATAATAACCGGAAAATACCTAATAAGTGGAAATACGTTACAAGAACTAAATTTCGCTTAAAAATCTTATATCTCAGGAACAACTACACCAATTTCAACTAAATTAGATGCATCATAATATATTTGCATTCTTATATTACAGTGTGAAAATGGATGAATTCCGTATACAATCACACCTAGTTCTTTCTCTTTAAAGTATATAAATCAACTACCAATAAAGATACCGGAGCGACATTTTGCACAAAGAGTGCATTTATGGTTTACATTAAACCTTTTCGAGCCCCAGATACCGAATATGTGGATCCAGTGCCTATGGCTGACTTTACACCGAAATTGTGGGTCGATCTATGAGATATATTATTGAAATTCAGAACAAATATATGTTTGATAATATTATGCCAATGAGTCGAAATTGGGTAAATACTTCCCCTAACGCTCGTGTACGTCATTTAAAGAGTTTCGATCTTCCGGTTAACTTTATACCAAAGTATCGGTCGATATGTGAGTTAACATAATGAAAGTCAGGCAGCATCCTTTCCTACTAATAACATGTCGTGATGCCAAAAATGAATAAAATCGGATACTATCAATACTACCCCTAGTCCCCACATACAATACCTAATTTAAGAATTTAAAACTTTCGGTTGGCATTATAACGTATATATCTTAACAAAATTAAAAAGTTCCATAATATTGGCTATGCTAATGTTTAAAGCCGAAAATATGTGAAATCGGGCAACGAATTTCACCAGATCTCATATTATACGTATAATTATTTTCGTTATTAAAGCAGACTTTAAGCCGAACATATCAGTCAATATGTGAGTTATATCAATAAAACTGTGTAGAACATTTTTGAGAGGATTTCCGACTTTCCACCTGACTTTAAACCGCTTATGTTGCACGATATGTGTGACCTTTTAAAGAAATTAACTGGGTATGCCTTCAGAAACATAATGTGGTTTAGCGCTGAGTAATAATGAAATCGGTCTAGACCTTGGTCTAAACCCCATGTCCCTAATATAATGATTTCCGATTCTCTGTTTGACTTTTTCCTCATCTCCTTTTGGTTGAGTTTATATCACATACATCTAATTTCAGTTATTTAAGTTGATTTTAATACAAATATCTCGGACGCGAAGCAAAATGTAGTATTGAATTGATGTGTTATTAAGATATCAAATGTGAATGTAATCCCTTCACAGTTTCGTCGAATAATGGATGTTAAATTCTTAGGCAACTTTTTAAACATAAAATTTTATCAACACCTGAAAATTTTAACAGTCGTTGAGCCTTACAAATTGCAAGGGTATAAAACGTTTGGTTACACTGAAACTTTACCCGTCTTTACTCGTTTTTTTTTTTTGCAAATATTTTATAATTCGCAGAAAAGTAGTAGGTATTTTATGATACTACAAGGAACTGATTGATAATTTAACAGAAAATGCCCACATAACTGAACATAACCACTTGATATTAGAAAATAATAAGATGGAAAACTAAATATATAAATCAATAATTTCAAATTCTGCTGTACTTAATTCTTATCATTACGATTTGAACTTTACGGAACTTAATCCTAAAATATGTAAATTTAGATAACATAAATTTCTCTTGACCCATAGCCCGAAATTTGACTCAAATTCCGATGTGTATGGGTTTATATCAGTTTACCAACATTATATACATATGTAATATGTGGGCTTTTAAAAATGCGTAACATCAATAAAGGCTTACATGATAAAATGTGTCGTGTTTTATATTTAACAGTACAATAATCTAATATACATATTTGTCTATAAATGTATTGCAACTGATAATCATCAATTGAGAAGATACCAAGTTATCTAAGGTAATCGCGTTCGATCGATATATTTCCTATGCACAATGTATATGTTTAAATATATATACATATATTTTCCCTAAAGAGTACATAATATTTCAACTAAAGCGATTTCGACAAATTTTAGATATTTTTGTAAAAGAAGCAAATATTTAATGCTTGAGTACCTTATGCCCAAAGTAGATATTTAATACAAATTTATCCGAATATGTAATTCTTAATGTTATAATCATTTTCGAAGAAACTGTGAGTAACGTTGGGTTAAATCAGATCAAAATAGAAATATATAAACCTTTCATTGAGGGAACTTGTCGATAAATTCGTATTTGTATTATTGGGTGGCAACAAAGACTGATAGAAGCTGAAGTTGTTTTTAAAACGTTAATACCGTAAATACATCTCATTGGGATCATTTTGTTAAACATATATTTGTATGTCCAAAAAGCATCTTGAGTTGTTGTTCATTGGATCTCAATACAGGTTATTAAAAAGTCCTGCCAGGTCGGTTTTACATACATACTGTACCTATGTTTTACTATTCCCTTTGTATTAAAAGCAACCAAGTAATTCGTGGTCTATGGAGCAGCACCTGCAAGTGCCGAGCTAATATCTGTGCCCGTTGTATGAGTTAGCAAAACATGTCGCATGTTAATGCACTCGATTGGTGGCCTGCTGTAAAAATAGCGATCAATAAATTGTGAGCAATAAATATTACATTTTATTCGGAGCCTAGCTGTATCTTATTTTATTTTTAAACACTAAATGTGTATTTTCTTTCTTATTATGATACCAAACTGCTACTCAACAATTTATTAAATACATTTCGCTCTCGAGTCACTGCTATACACCTACCCCGCGAATAAATTGCATACTTTATAGATTTAATCAGACTACTTACATTTATTTTTTAATTATTACATAATTTACTCATGTTTATTGCAGAGAGCAAACCCGTTTACAATTTACATACCAGCAGTCGATCGCCATAAAGCAGGTATCATCTCACTGTATATCTAATATACTTATTGATGTCAAATATACTGCAATGTAATCGAATTTTTATTATAAACCCATATTTTTTAAAACTATCTTAAGAAGCTCGATGTGATTTTTATAACACAAAACTGTAAAATATTAACCAACTTCGGCGCAACTTTGGTTCACATTTAGGGTACAAATGAATTGGAATTTTTCCTGTGATCCTGTTTCATAAATATTTACATTTACCCTTAGCGTGTGGTGAGAAAGCGTAAATTTTCCCATTTACCCTTTTTCGGAACTGCTATAATACAAACAAAAAGTGCAATATTTGTTGAAAGGTTATTTAAATTTATGTTTGAAATATTACCCTTCGTTTTCGAAAAGAATGAAACTAAATGAAACTGAAAATATGTCGTGCCTAACCAATTTACACTTCAGTTTTTCGAAGGCTTTTAAAAATGTTCAAACAATGTTATAACACAAGAAAATGAGAGGCCAAAAAAAGGAAAAATAAATATTGGCAAGAATATCTGCTTATCGAAATTAGGTACATGACAACGCATGGATTTCGTCGCAATAAAAGTACCAGAAAGCATCAAACTTGAAGGACTATAAAGACGTAAAGGACTATAAAGGACATAAAGATACAAAGTAAAAGTTTATAAAAATTTGTTAGACAAATTTTCTCTCATTAATAAAAAATGCTACGAAATAACTTAGCAGAAAAACTGCTTCAAAGTATGGTATCCCTGTAGCCCAATGAAATTGGGCAAGATTGAAACGTTCACAGCTCGTAAAACTTCTGACACAGGTATATGAACTGCTGGACGAATCCTTTATCTATTGGAAAAACTTATTGTCTTACAAATTATTTGTGTATGCCGTTTTCTCTAGCATTGTATTCTATATATTAGAATGAGTGTTTATATTGCACAGCATCAGTTTCAGGAAAACAGAATTTGTTGTTTTAGAAAGCACATTAGTTTCGCTTCATTTTATAAACCAAAAATAAAGCATTACAAAAAAATTCACTTTTCAAAATTTTATTTGAGAAAATATCAAAGGAACTCGACTTTTTCTGTTAATGCGGTCCGTTGCGATACATTTCCCCAGCAGGAAAGAACCCATGTAGTGCGTGAAAAAAGTGAAAGTGAAATACTAAACAAGAATATTGAAAAAAGTAGAAATTCGCGTTTTAAGAGAAATTTGTATATATACCCACGTATACTGTATTTTCTAAGTTATGTATGCATATAGTATATATAATATGATTCATATGGATGTTCATATGGATGTTCATATGCATTCATGCATAGCATCGATGGAAATGTTCACGCAAGGTCTGGCTGAAACAATTTGTCTGATAATGAATAAGTCACTCAAAACAGGAGGCCGAATCAATTCGCCGAATCCGCAATTACATACAACGAAACTAAAAAAATTTGTATATTTGCTCATTTGTATATTTGCTAACATAAACTACTATTCGTATAGGTCATGCTTGTTGGTGTGATTATGTAAAAACATATGTACATGCGTTTTAGGAAAAGGAGCACATAACACTGTTCAGTTCAGATAGTTGTAAAGCCAAATGTAAAACTTGTTGAAAATTTCTTACTTTATGTTTACTTCGACACCATTGGCTTTAGCTTGAAATGCGCTTAGAATATTATATGAACGACTGACGATGGAGTGCGCTTGGGTAATTGATTTCCTGATACAGCAATATGCGTGTCTGATCAGTTCGAGTAGTTTGATAAGAAATCACGTAGGGACTGACGGCATGATTTAAGTCCGTATACATATCTACTTTTTGAAGCTAGTTATTTCCGACTGAGACATCGATGTGGTAAAAGTTATATCTAAGTTCAATCAACCAGAATATTGTAAAGAGCAGACAAGCAAAATTATAAATATATAAAGCACATGAATACTATCCTCCCAATGGTAACGACGTACACTGTGCAAAGTTTAAAAATTTCAACTAGTTTGCAATATATTTCATTTACATATTTTGCTTAAATTTCCATATAGATAAGGTTACATGAAAGAAAGTGAATGATATTAATTTCTTGAAAAATATTTTCTGAAATACTAGTTAACTGAAACATAACCAAATTTGGTATGATAACCTTTCAATCTGGTGAGTCTTACAAATGAATCTAAAATATTGAAGAATACCAAATAAGTATGTAAATAAAAGAGCTTTTTCCAAATATACATAGTACATACTATATATAGACATTTAAACTAATATGTATTGGTATCCTGAAATTGATCATTTCCAACATCATCAGTTAGTAAGAGAGAACTAACTAAAGAAGTTTTGATTAAATTGGTTTCGATAAGTTATGTCTCTTTGATATCTATTTTAAAGGAAATCATTATTTGACTCATATTTGTTAGAATATTTTCCATGCTAGGGGCACGAAATTCGAACGAATAACGAAAGCAAACGTAAACTAGTTTATTCCTGGGCATAGTTTCGTTTAAGGGCCAGTTGTGCACGTTCTTAACCACATATTGAAATGTAAATACACTTCACCATTCTAGCCATACATCCTTATTAATTCATGTAGCAATTATAAATTTAAGTAACTTTAATAGAATATGCGAATATTTTCTTGCAATGTTTGTGGTTATAGCACACATTTTCAGCAAATATATTCACATATGAGCATTTTTAATCTCCCAGATTCATTATCATTGGAACGGATATATTCTAGATTGATACATTTTAACAAAAGTCAAGCTTGATACATAGTTTATAAATCATTTCTTTGAGCAAGAAACATAAAAGTAAACCACAAACAATTTATTAATCCGCAAGGCTCAAATACTAAAATCGGAATTAAGTTGCATATCAAATTGCTACTCTAATTTTGTGTAAACAAAAATCACAGTCCAAAACATCGGGTATGTATGTTGAAGTTTAAAATTTTAAGAAATATGTGGAAAATAGAATTTAACTGTAGATGAAACTATTGCAATGTGTTAATCAAAAAGTACGTTTTTTAATAAAAGTAAACGAAATTCGTATATCATATTAGAAGAAGTAAAACAATATTGCATTTTAATAAATAAATTGCTTTAATTTTTGTAATACTAAATATATGAGTATTCCATACATGGTATTTACATTAACTTTTTTTTAACTTTTTCTCCAAATGTGTCATTTCAAATGCAAAATATTCTTACGACTTAACTTTCGTTTTCTTTAACATCCGAAACTCTTGCCGATGTGTTGATTCCGATCACATTGCATTGGTTATCTTTGTGGCTGCAAAATGCCTGGAAATGCGAATGACACGATAATGACCAATGAATTCCAACTGAGTCTCTGCTCTTTTCGCATATATATTATTTATAAATTATTAACCTATTTAAATAAATACATGCGCACAATGTACATATGTGCAGAGAAGGCTGTGAACGAAAGAATGTACATGTATATGAAGCCTGTAAGCAAGGCTAAGTTTTGGCGGCTGAGATCACTAAATACTCTAGCAAAAAATATAAGTGTTGTTGTTTAAGGAATTTGATATATATCGGAAATTCTGCAAAATAAACGTCTAAGATAAGGCGCGACAGAACTCTTACAATTTTCATGAATTTAAGGTGTGTGAAATACTTCAAGCTGTCTGTAAAACTTTATTATAAAAGAAGTATTTCTTATTAATTTGGGCGCATTAGAAAAAAATTTATTACTAGTCGAAATTGGTAAGAAATTCCCTTTTCAGCATCATATTAAATTATCTGTTAAGGGCGATGAAATTCAAATTTCGTATACCATGGTAACTAAATATACCAATTTAGTAGTTATGTAAAATTGTGTAATAAAAGAAGCTGACAGGATATTAACTGTCACTCCACGTGAAGCACGGTGGAGTACGTGGTATAAAAATTTGCTTATTATATCATATGAGCATCATCATCAAAATATGCTCATATCATATACCTATATATATCAGGTTGTTATCCTGGAGAGAGTTATTGTGTTTTTATTAGTTATAAATAATACCCTTATATGTAAGTTGGGCTCGATTATTCCCAAATTTTCTCTGTTTACACATCATGACATAAGCTAAAGCAGTGAGCGTTGTTGAGATAGATTTAAGAGTTTATGAGATACATACATTTAACTTTCTAGAAAGTGTGGACAAGTTCACATTCTAAATAATTTAAACCAGAGACGCCCCTCCCTCTAGTGACTCATTCCGCCGCTTGCAGGGAAACGGGCGAACAGACAAGTATCACAAAATATATTCGTTTCGTTCTCCTGATTATTCTGCTATATATACAAGTGCATATTTCGATTATTTTATTCTTTACCATTAAGTGAACAAACAACTTTTATACTTTGTACAATATGTTACGAAAATATTAAAAATATGTATACACATAGTTACATTAAAACGTGTGTGGTACACTTTTCGTGAAAGGAAATGTACTCGTGATGTGTGCAATTTGTGGTTTTGGGTACACATTTAAACGTACATATATATGTGAAAGCTTCCGTCGAAGCCGTTTCAGACTGAAAAGTCCTGCGTGTGCTGTGCCAGTCTGCAGACACATTTGCTGTTGATACGGAAGATATACCAAGATTTGAAGGATTATATTTTATACAAAATTTCTTGCTTTTACGTTTTCGTTATGTTATGAATGTTAATGTCGTTATGTTATGTATCAGAACTTTACTTTGCACTTTACTTTCTATAATATGATCTTCCCACATTTAAATTTGTCTTAACTTTTGCAAATTATTTTGCCTAGTTTCGTTTAACTGAGTTTATAATGGTAACATTTATGAATAAATAGTCCAGACAAAAAACACAGCAAAACATCTATCAAAGATGTGGATTGATTTTGTGTACATATATGACAAGTAAGGAAGGGCTAAGTTCGGGTGTAAAACCGCACATTTTATACTATCACAATGTGCATGGGTCAAAGGAGGGAAAACAATTTCAGGTGCGATCAAAACTTTGCATTAAGAAATGTTGCGGAAGAATTCAACATTCATTATTCGACGAAATCGTAAATGGATTACAATCATATTTGATATCTTATTAACTTATATTACAGGTCACACTCTCACGTAGTTTCAATACTATATTTTACTTCGTGTCCGAGATATTTATATTAAAATCTACCAAATTAGCTAAAATAAGATGTAAGCGCTATAAACTCAACCAAAGTGGCGTCATTAAATATATTAGGTATATTAGGAAAAAGTCGAGCAGTGAAACAGAAATCATTATATTAGGAATACAAGACTAAGACCGCAATCTAGACGATTTCGGTCATATTTAGGACGAAATCACATTATGTTCAAGAAAACAAATCCCATTAATTTCATTAAATTATCACACATATTAACCAACATAAATGGTTTAAAGTCAGCTGGAAAGTCGCAAATTATTACATCTCCTATATTTGGGTTACGGGAAGGTCTGGACTGATTACATGCATTAACTTTTGGCATAACTCAACTACACTAGAGAACAAGCTCCCACGAAATTTTACAAAGATAACTCAATTACTGACCGACATATTCAACAATAACGAAAAAAATTATACGTAGGGTATGGTAGCTGGGATAATTCGAAGACCGTATAAAGTATAAAGTTGCCGGAAGGTTGAAAATCCGTATATTAGGTATATGTGGCTAGGGAAATATTTACACGATTTTCCCCATTTTTCACACAAGGGAACACTATTATCATGGAAAGATAATCCCAGAATTTCATTACGATATCTCACAGACTATCCCATAGTTACGGTAAAAAGTCAAATGCAACACTGAGGTCACAATATTGGGTATCTGGGGCGACCAATTTTCACAAAGTAACACGAGAATGTAAATATAACATCATATACCCAATTTGGCTGAAATTAGATTAGGCTTTCTTGAGATTTGGTATTTCCCCTACAAATGGACGGAGATACGCAGGCCTTCGGCACCATATTTTCAGGAAGACTTAATATTTCTATCGTGTTTCTTCAGCGAGTTGACGCACTTTTCGTAGTTTTCAACATAACCTTTGTGTGGAAGGTGGGCGTGGTTATCATATGATTGCACTAGTATTCCGAGTACACGAGGACGTGCTAGAAAAACTTGTTTTGAGCAAGTTTGGTTGGTATAGCTTTAGCGGTTTGAGAGATATGTACATTAAACCTTTGGTGAGTGGGGCCATGCCCACTTTTACAAAATGTTTTACACACTGATGACAATAATCCGATTATATCCTTTTGCAATACCGACCTTCTTTGGTTGAATGCGACAAAGAACACTTGTACAGAGTTTCATCAAAGATATCTTAATTTTTACTCAAGTTATCGCTGTCACAGACGGACGGACAGACAGTGACTCGGAATTCAACTCGTCTCGTCACCCTGACAATTTATATATATATATAACTCTATATTTATATCGATTAACTTTCGGTGCTAAAAACAAACGTTAGGTGAACAAAACAAATATACTCTGTTACAACATGATGCGAGAGTATAAAGACAATTAATCTATTGAAAAACTTGAGTTCGAGTTTACTGTATACAGATATTGCGAAAAATAATATACATACATAAATTGAAATACATAAATATGTATTACGTGCTTTCATATATAAAGTAGTTTTGCCTTTTGCTCCACTTAAAAGCTCATATTTATAATATTATTAATTTTCGTTTTCCGTTTGGCTTTAATTTGTATTTACTTTTTAATTTTTAATGAGCCTGAGATATAGTATAGACAAGTATATGTGGAATAAAACATATATATGGGTATATAAACATATAGATATAAATAAAGCATATGTATATATATCAATATCTTACAACACTTAGAAACATGAATAAAATTGTGATAACATACAAAGATGTTTGCAAGTATGCTCGTAAATGCCGCGTATTTATGGTGACGCCCGGAACCGCAATATTAAGATCACCATCCGCAGCAACCTTCCACCTACAACGACACGTTCCACTGACTGTCATAAAGAGTAGGCGATAAATCACAAGCAATGTGTATGTCGCTCGTGCGTGCTTATTAAAACATTAACAGCAAATAAAATTAGGAGATTTATAACGATTAACGATTAACGATTAACATTTTAATTAATAATATTTAGTGGTTCGGTTTTTATTCATAAACCGCAGAGCTGAAAATCAAAAGCATAAAACCATTATATTGTTGATATTTCAAATATTAAAACGCAGAACAAAAATAGTAATTAAATTTAAATAATTTAAAAGCATAGTGGCTGAAGCAAACATAATTACAACCCAATCAACAAAATAATCCAAAACTGAAGATAACGAAATGAAAAGGAGTGAATTTCCCACCATCAATTGATTTAGAAAGCAAATAATATTTTGTTCAGTACATTCAATACATAAATAAGTTTGTACATATGTATATTAAGCGCGTGAATCAAGGCAGATCTCGAAATACTCGCAAAAACAGATATAAACAAATACGATAAGAAAGAAAGTATATGAACATTCGTATATGCGTTAAAATAAATAAATATAATTATTTATATATAATTCGGTCCTGCCGAAAATAAGCAACAAACTTGTCCAAAATTATGGTCCGTACGCTGTAGACATTGTAATTGAAAATACAAATAAGCCTAATTTCATTTATAAATCAAAAACTGGTAATATCCAAATAAGGATTCTACAGCCATTAAATTTTAGTTCTGCCAATCCATACATTAAAGGTTATCTTATCTCGTTATCTTAATCCGTTTCCATAATCCTTTGTCAAAATCATGGCATATTATAACACGACGACGATGTATTTGTAATATGGAAATACGAATAAATAATCTCATTCGAAATTGTATATATTTTAAAAGCCTGATTAAGATTTTTTACATTGGCAGTAAAATGAAAAATGTAGAATTGAAATAATTCGAATATCTAAATAATAAAGCTAAACAACTCACTGTTAATCTAATTCCCGGAATTTGAAAGCACCTACTCCTAATTCATAATGCACAACAATTATGAATATATTGTGGAAAACTAACTTATTGTAGTTTGTCTCTATAAAACAATTTTTTAATAAAGCAAGAATCCAAAAATTTACGAAAATATGTGTGTGTTTTTAGGCTCCTACTGCTGAGTGTCAACCTTAAAATGGATTATTGGAAAAAAGTAAAGTACGTCTCTTAACAATAACATAATTTCCAAGTTTGCTTTCTCGAATTATTCGATGTTATGAACAAAAGCGATAACAAACAAACAGCGTGTAGATACGTTTAGATATCCATGACCTATAATATTTTCACAAAGCAAATGACACCAACTGTTATTAAAACTGATTTTAGCTTTTGAAACTTACAGTTTTATTAATTTTTTTCTCCTCTCTATTAGCATTCATTCTGGTTTTTAACAAATGCAAATTTAAAAATGCCGCCGGGAAATGGCGACTCAATAAGTTGAACAATTCTGTTCATATAGAAGAATAAAGTGGCACTATCGCCAACGAATAAGTTCATATGGCAATCGAAAACATATATTAATACAATCAACTTAAATACAGTGGCTGCTGTTGGTCCCCTATTGCAGTTGAATAAACTCATTGGCAATTGGCATGATGGAGCTACCAGACATTATTTTTGTATTGCTCACCAACCTAATTTAAAAACCACAGTACGCATGTTAGTACCCAGTGCCACAAATCATATTCGCAATACTCGTAAATGAGAACATCAAATGACAAGCAGATGATGTTGATTGGCAGAGACGACGCGATCGATTGACTATGCATATGGCGATAGATGCATTTTTCGCAGTTTGGAACTCGTATACGGTGCATACATATTTTCATCAGAAGTTGTTCTCGTATATTTTTTTGCTAGCACCGAAAAATCATAACACCAAGTTTCCACTTTTATAATAAATTCCAAGAAATATGCTACGGGACAAAAATGATAATGTCCCTCGATGGTAGCTAGCCAGTTTGGCACCAAACTTAACATTTATTACCTTCGTAGTAAATATAGTTGTTATTTTGTATACGCATCAATTATATTGCAATATATACATATGTACATATGTTCATATGTACGTAGCAGGGACGAAATAATGCACTAATATTTTTCGTATAAATGCAAATTTTTTGATTGTACAAGTACTTTATAAAGTCTATTTCGGTTTATACCTGTTCTCTCCCCATGTTATGATAACTTTCATAATACTATAGATACAAATATATATATTATATGCACGTTTACAAACAATTATTATATTTTTGTTAAATTCTTATAAACACTTAACATTTATCCCAATACATAATTTATATAGGGATGGAATTGAGTTCATATTAACTATATAGATACATATATACATACTTACATAGAAACATATATACGTATATTTAATACATTTGCGTAGTGGTTAATTCAGTTAAAAAGGCCATGAGTACTCGGGTAAAGTTTTTGTTACACAACACGTTTATTTCTTTTTCTAAGTTGTCGTATATTCGAACGGTATTAAACATAGGTAAAGATGTTACAATGAGGTCTTGCCAAATCACATGTGACCCTTTCTGAAGTTACAACCAAAACTTTGATTTCACTGCTTCAAGTAATAGCACCGTACAAGAAAAACAAGTAAGAAAGGGCCAAGTTCGGGTGAAACTGAAAATTGTTTACTCTTGCAATTTGCAAGGATGAAATGCGCGGAAATATTTTCAGATGTTACCTAAACTTTAAATTAAACAACAACCGAACATTTTACAGTGTCGCAATATGCAAGGCTCAAAGGAGGGTAAATACTTTATAACTGTAATATATATATAATAAATAAAATGGATTCCAATCATATTTGGTATCTTATTAACTTATATTACAGATCATCGCCTCACGGAGTTTTATTACTATATTTTGCTTCGTGTCTAAGATATTTATATTAAAACTTGCCAAATTAACTAAACCGCATTATGTATAAGAAAACATATCCACATAACTTCATTAAAATATTACATATATTAAGCAACATAAACGGTTTAAAGTCATCTGGAAAGTAGAGAATTCTTATCTCGGGTATATTTCGGCTAAGGGATGGTCTGCACTGGTTACATTATCCCTTTTCATTATTCAAGTATACTAAGGAATATGTTTCCACACAATTTTACGAAGATAACTCAAACAGTGACCGACATATTCAGCTTAAAGTCTGTTAGAATAACGAAAATTATCATATGTAGTATATGGGAGCTTGAATAATTCGTAGACCGGTTTCACACATTTTCAGCATTAAACTATGGTATATTCAATATTACACGTTCACTTAATTTTGCTAAAATATCTTACATATTGACCGATATATACCGCATAAAGTCAACCGGATGTTTGAAATTTCAATATCAGGTATATGGGGGCTACGTGAACTGCTTATCCGATTTTCCTTATTTTTGACATAAGAGGATAGTATACAGATACAGATACAGATATAGATACAAGGGAAAAAATACTCGAATTTCATTACGATATCACATGCATATACCGATATTTCCGATATAAAGTCAGTTATAGGCATTGTGGTCCTTATATTGGGTATATGAGGACTTGAAAAGTAATATGCCGATTTCGAAATTTTTTACACATATAATGCCATATCTTGAAAGCACCTTTTGTACAAAGTTTCATTCCCATATCTTAATTTCTGCTTGATTTATATACTTTAGAGTGAAAGAATCAGATTAAATTTAAATTTGTGTTATATGAGAAATAGGTGTGGTTGTTATCCAATTTCACGCATTTACGCAAAGTGATGTAAAGGTACAAATATAATATCATGTACCAAATTTGGTTGAAATTGGTTGAGGCGTCCTTGAGATATGGGATTGCCCTTAAAAGTGGGCGGTGCCACACTAATTGTCCAAATTTTACACGGAGTCCTATTCACCCCTTCCGTACCATATTTGCCTTAAAATTTAATGTTTGTGACGCGTTTCTTTGCCCGAGTTAACGCACTTTTAGTAGTTTTCAACATAACCTTTGTATGGTAGATGGGCGTGGCAATTATCCGACTTGACTTATTTTCCTAGTATATGAGGGCATTCTAACGAGGGCTTTAAGGGTTTGTAAGATTGCTATCCCCACCTTTACAAAAAATTTTACCCATAGATGCCGCGCCCAATCTTTATTTGCTGCTTAGTTGTAGCACTTTATCGGTTTTTGGTTAATGTCATTTTGTGGGCGTGGCAGATGTCCGATTACGCCCATCTGCAATACCAACCTTCTTATGGTGACAAAGAACATGTGTACCAAGTCATCATCATTCATCAAGATATCTTAATTTTTACTCAAGTTATCGCTTGCACGGACGGGTGGACAAAGGTTAGATGAACAAAACTAATATACTCTGTAACAACATGTTGCGAGAGTATAAAAAATGTTGAATAAGACTTCAACATTTTGTTTTTGGCAACATATTGACTTTCACTTTAATAATTTAATATAATTTTTATTTCCGAATGACATAATCTAATCGAAATATTCTCATTTAATTTTGGTGAGACATCTTCCATGGATATACATATATGTAAAAAAAATTCAACAAAGGAACGAAATTTATAATACTGTGTATATGTGGGAAAAGTAAACCAAAGGGACGTAAATCATTATTTTAGAGGTATGAGGTTTAGACTGAGGTCTAGACCGATTTCATTCATATTGAGTGCTAAAACTTATTATGGTTAGAAAATACTTACCATGCACTCCTTTAAAATATCATGCTTATGGATATCGATTTCACTAATTTTTGCCTGCAAACTATAGTACACTTAAGATAATACTTTCATTTCATTTTGCTAAGATATCTTACATATTGACTACTATATAGGGCGTAAAGTCAACCCGAATTTTGAAAATTCTCATATTAGGTATATGACGGCTAGGAAAGTACAGGCCGGTCTTATAAATTTTTCACATCAGGACTCATTGAAGCACATTGAGGCTCTCTCTACTGCGATACACTGTATGAAAGAACAACCTTGTATCTTAAGTTGTTGTTTAGTTATAGCACTTCAGAGGTTTTCGATTAGCGGCATTTTGTAGGCGTACCAAGTTTCATCAAGATATCTTAATTTTCACTCAATCTTCTATATATATATATATATCGAGATAGATATAGAGTTATATATATATATATATATATAGTTAGAGTTATATAACTCTATATCTATCTCGATTAGGCTTTTAGGTGTTACAAACAACCATATACTCCGTTGCAACGTGTTGCAACGTTGTGTTTTCAACGCCACTTATCTAGCAAATTATTGTTACTAATTTTCAAAATTACTAGAACGCTTAAGTGCAATTTTTAATGTGGTTTTTGTTAGCATCCAGTTGCAGACACATGTAGGAAATTTTGTGATACCCAAATATTAATACGTCGTACAGTATAGAAATAGAACAATAATAATATTAGTTAACTTGTGATTATGGAAATATGTTATGAAAATTAAGTAAAACCACATTATTTTCAAAGCTTTAAGGGAATTAAAAACCGTCTCATATTTTATTCCCTTCCATTTCAAATATATTTCGATATCTAACTTCCATGATAATGTAACCAATTTTCGAAATTTTAATACGAAAAAATACCCAAGTTAAATATGTATTAAAGGTTTTATTGTTTCTGTCGTCTTGAAGTCGTCTTGAAATGGGCTCTAATAAATAAAATGGCCACCTGTTATAGTCAGCCAATTTTTTAAGTTGTATGAAATATTCTTCTCATGCCTACTGTACATCTTTAACATTCATGAAAAGTATGTATTAACTTATTTTGTAGTCTCAAGTTTGAGAATCTAACAGCGTCACTACCGGTTAACGTCAATCAGCGGCTATGTTTAATTACTGGGAGCAACGCACTTGTTAAAAGAAGTGTACTTATATCCGCGGACTGGCAAACTGGCAATCTGACATGCGTTGTCTATTGTTTGATGTTGCACATTGTCAGCTATTTCTATTCTACCCGCGTTCAAGTAGCAGGTTTATTGTAAAATTTACTTTAGACAAACTGGCAACAGATTCTATTCACAAAAACTTTGTACGTGTATGTACATTAACTTTCCTATAATACATTTTATCAATATAAAAGGAATTGTTGATACTATTGAGTGTTTCGTATCGCAGAATATATTGCCAACATTAATATATATATTGTGTTTACCAATATTTGCATATAAATTGGCGTAAAATGAGAGCTGACGCAATTGTCACATATTAAACAATTTCACACTTACCCAATTGAAAATGAACATCTCATTTATCGTTGTTAACTAATAACAGTATTTATATTTGCAAACACCAAAATACATTGTTCAAATTTTCGTGTTACTTACCCTAATAATGGAAATAGCACTACTATTTAAGTGTAAACGATTTTCATTAGTCCATGTCGCCAGTTTAAAGAACCCGATATTATTGATGCAAGCAATGCAGAGCACTAAAAATCAATGCCAAGTGCATATTCTGAGTCCCTAATATCAGTCATCGCATTTTGCATGTTTCCCCAAAGCAGATACTAAATATCACATTCATTCAACAGGCAGTTACATGGGCTATTCTAGCAACGATAACGCTTCATTCGACCCGCCATTGAAAAGAGGCGTATCGAATATTACTCATTAGTAAACTACGAAAGAACAATAAGAAAAGCCACAATAATAAGAAAAAAAGCATAACAACGATAATTTTTACGGCGAAAAAGTGTATGGATGTTTCAATGTACATAAACAAGCAATACAGTGTATGTGGAAGTTGTCGTCTTTGTATTTATGTTTGAATGCTTACTGTCGAGTGATTTGTCATTGCGCTGTTGTCTCTGTTCTTGATTTTTTTATTTATTTTTTGTTGCACTGGTACGTCGCACTTGACGACATCTAGCACATATAATTTATTAACGAAATTATCGCTTAAACAAGCCATGCCGGCACGCCTATCAACTACAAACAGACACGCTATAACTTCCGATATATTTTTCTTATTTTTACTTTTATCGTTGTTCGTTTTAAAGCATGTTCACACTAATAAAGTGTATTATGTAATATATTCAGTCTATATTTGACAGCTAACTTAACCATGCTAAAGGGTATTTGTTTTAATAATATACTATCACTCATGGTTCAAACAATTTTCTCCAAACATTTTTATCTATATTTAAATTTTTGATGAATTATATTAAACGAACATAACATGATTATTGCCCACTTTTTAATGTTTTCAAATGACCATCACAAACGGTTAATATCAATAACAACATTGCGAAAAATCAACATTCCATCTATGAACGTACATTACGTATGACAATATTTTCAAATCTCATCACATGATTTCTTGATTTCTTACACATTTAAAAGTCTGCATTCTAAAAATATAGAAAAAAATCAATGTATTGTAGAACTAAAAAATACATCTTCAGATGTAATATTAATTTGCTATAAGGTCGGCAAAACTGTTGCTACTGTAATATTTTCTGTGTGGAATCTTGATAATACCACGACCATAATTATAACCTTGGAAAAAGCATAATGTACAAATAATATTTTAGATATGAATTCTATTGTTATGTATAAACATAATAACATACCCAGAAATATAAATAAAAATGGAAAGGCTTTTTTTTAAATCTATCAACCGTTCGTAGTGGCCTAAAAAAGAATATATATTTAAATGTGAATAGGGAAAATACGTTGACACATTTTAAACTCTCTTGGTATTAATTGACTTCCATGGTCTCTGTTATCCTGCTGTAGTCGCTAATATCTGTGCTTAATTTATGTGAAAAGTAGAGGCATGCTCATTTGTGATATAGGAGTTTTGTAATCAGCTACATTTCCTGTAAGAAAACTAAAGGTGCAAAAACTCAATTTACAAAATGTTAGAAGCGATCTACTATACCAGATTGTTTCAGTATTTTCGCTTTCTGGCTACATTTTCATGAAACTGAAAAAATTTTTGTCTGGATGAGATGTCATTAAAGCGAAGTTCCGTCCTTCTGTCATCGGGAGAAATATTCATTTATTTCTGAAATTTGTTTACAAGATTGAAAAATAGTTTAAGCTGCCTGGTTGGGAACGAGTACAAAGAAATGAGATTGTTTCAATTGCATCACACTTATAGCCTTCAATTTAGGTCTTGAGGGAATGGCGGAACTACTAAGGTATGCAGAATTCTGTATCTTCTAGCAATAAATCAAAATAGAAATATATATATGATACTAACGATATAATCTAAGAAATCTAAAACATAAATGATAAGAAAGTTCCTTCAATTTTATAATTTAATAGTAGTAGTCAAAAGTACATCACTAACATGCGAACAGCTTTGAACACAATGAATTTAGCATTCTATACTCAGCTTTCGATTATTATTTCACTATATTTATTCTCCTAGATAACTGGCCTAATATAGAAACAATTTTTTAGTAAGAAGCAATAGCAGAGAATAAATAAAAAATCTGATTAGAATAAATGTAGATATGTAACAAGCAAGAATGGATTTGTATTTTACAAATGTATTGTACATATGTAATTTACAAATTCAAATTAGAATTCCTTTAGATGGCTATATTAGAATTCGATCGATGAACTAACAAATTCTTGATATGTGATAGAGTGATGTCCTATCTTTTAAGAAATCTGTTTTACATTCTCTTGTCGATAGCTCCCTTTTGCTTTTTACATCACAACAATGAAAATGAATAAATTTAATACGAAAACCTAAAGTATTCAAAGAATATAAATATATATTCCAAAATTCGAGGTACGATATTTGTAACATAATTGTTGTGTCCTATCTGATAGCGCTATATTCTACCTTCTCTGTTAGACATATTTTCAGATAGTGTTTAGAATAAAAGCTGTTGCTAATTGGAATCCGGTATCAGAATTTTACTACACTGAGTTTTGTCATAACGAAGAAAATTTACTTATAATTGCATGTGATATATTTGTACGTGTCTTAAAATAGAAATTTCGAAATAACAAACATGAACTCATATATGTACTAAAATCCTATACGTTACTAAAATTCAGCAACCACTGACGTCTGGAGGTCTGTCTTCGTCGCTGGTGACAGAGAAGACATCATATCTCATTTTCAAAGAGTGAAAAAAGTAACTGTAAACTACTTTTCAACATTTCATGTACACATGCACAAGTTTGTTGCATAAGAAAGTAGAAAAAGCAATGTTGAAAGTTGGTCCCAAGGTGGAGGAAAAGGAGAAGGAAAGGCGACGGTGGACCAGAAATCATCAGCCCTAAATTGGATTGTAAACGGTGAGGATCATGGAGAAGTCGTGACATATTCGGCGCATGCCACATTAGAGTTGGAAGTTGTCCCATCCCTCAAAAAAACTGATATCTTATTTGAAGATAAGGTAGGAGTCTGGGGTATTCTAATAAATTCTAATAAGATTTTGTACAAAAGCGGGTAGCCATATTGCATTGGCTAAAATAATATGTGCAGCTTTATATATGTGCATCGTTGTGTATTTGTATGCAGGTATATGAAAAACTGCATTTGCGCCAACATTTTCTCATATAGGTTTTGCATGAATGTATGCAGTGAGATTTAGTTATTCGTTGCAAAAGAGCAAAACAACTGAATATAACAATAAATTAGGGGTTACTTTTACGTTCTCATGTCTTTTGACATAACACAATAGTGGTGGTTGGAAGTGTCGATATGAACTAATAATTCAAACTTGTGTCGAGGCAGATATAAAAATTTTTTTAGCTATATGTACTTGTAGAATAGGTATGAAATTTCATTTCGTTCGAAGATTTAGGTATTGAGTAAGCCGTTAAACACTTCACATCAAAATTATATTACTGTATGATTAATTTGAATATTTAATGCCACAATTATATCAAATATTTCTGAT
The DNA here is from genome assembly GCA_021498325.1 of Bactrocera minax. Taxonomy (NCBI): domain Eukaryota; kingdom Metazoa; phylum Arthropoda; class Insecta; order Diptera; family Tephritidae; genus Bactrocera; species Bactrocera minax. Next base: position 143,327 of record JAKEEE010000179.1, on the reverse strand, counting down.
GAACAGGTGCATTTAAGAGCGACTGTAATTACAAAGAGAACTGTTATACTGAAGAGAAATGAAGAAATCGGAAGAGAATTATTGAAGAGAATTGAGAAGTTTAGTTTTTACTCACTTACACTATGACAACAGACTGGCACTTACACATTCCCAATCGCACGCATACTTTCAAATGAAAGAGCGCCAATGTGTGCAATAGTATTTGTGAGTACGGTCGCCGGCGATATTTCTGAGTATGTTTACATTCCTCAAGCATAACTTTTTGCACTTGTAGGCAAAGAGCAAATTATTTATAATTTTTACTGAAAAAGTAAAATATATTTAATAATAATTTTTGGTACAACCGTGTTAAATATTTGCATTGTTTTACAGAGTTTCTTCAGCAAAGAGAAATTCGCTTGGAGCACCAATAATATGGGAAGAAAAGACCAAGAAAAAAATATAATATGTTATTTCGAATACTATTTCAATTTGTACTTTGTATTTGTTTTACACACATGTACCTATAAGCAATGATTAATTTAAAATTTTTAAAACCGCCTTTGACAGTTTAAGGCAGAATAACATAATTTTTAGAATCTTATTAACATACGAGTAGATATAATTTACTTTTTTTTATCAAGTTCGTTTTCTCTAAAGACGTATCATAGTTTACTTTTTAACCCAAATCACTCATACCTGATGCAATTTGAATTCTTCAAATAAATTCTCGAAATATAAAAGGACTGGATTTAACCACCATTAAAAAGCAAGATACATTTTGACAGATCCTTTATTTGTCATTTCACTAAGGTGGAAAGAATGTCGGTGAAAAAACTATCAGTAAAGTCAACACCCGATTTTTGATATCAATTAACTTTCAGAGAGCTAGTTATTGTCCCAGATATCGACTTGATTGCAATGGCTACAATAAAAACCTTATTACTTTTCATCCAAAAGTAAATTAGACGAGTTAGTGTTTTTGCTGAATGAATGAATTGAATGAATGAATATTTAATAGTAAGAACTTTCACCAAATATCTTTCATTTCTAACGCAAATATCTTTTAATATTAAACCAAAACTTATTTTGTCGCAACGCAAAAATGCAATTATAGCTCGACAATGAGAAATCATTAATGAATTACATATTATTATTAACAATAAATTTGACCTGCTCCAAATCACATCAATTTAAGTATTTCAGAATATATAATATAAACGTAAATCTATATTAGTATATATGCATTACTATTCCTTATCCGTAAGAACGTAACAACAACGTTTCAAAGGGGAATACTTTCATTCCACCGACTTGTGCATATGTCGAATCAAGAATTTTTAAATCATTTTTTTTTCAATTTAGTTAAGACACACCTACTAAGGTTTAAGTCTACGCTACTGACTTCCAGAAGTTACTCACTTTCTTACATTCGTTAAGTTTGTCTCTACTCACGTTAACTTCTTCGCAACTTTTGTGGCGTTCTGTGAGTGTTTTAACCCTTATAAATGGACAATTGGGTTATTAGCTATATATTTCTAAACATAATTCTTGAATAGAGAAAAACATCTACACGCCACAAGCTAGTTTTCATTGGCACCGTTGAGTTTGCACACACTGTTGTATTCTTTAAATGGAATTATAATGGCGTCGCACCACCCTACTTCTTATTCATTCACACATGTTTGAAACTCATTCCATTTCATCCTAACCGAGACCAGTCGCACGGCGTGCAATAAGTACATATTATGACCGCTGCCATGGCAACGGCATAATGGCGAGAGCAGCTGCTATCAATGACGAAACCTCTTTTGCTCTGGCCATACAACATTTCATTCACTTACCTGACATTGTTGCGTGCGCACCAGCCCTTTCTAACTTGTCACTCCATGACTGTGTGGCATTCTCGTGGTAACGATATTTAGGGAAGGCGTAACGTGGTTTTTATATGAAATCGATAAAGACTTGAATTACCGGCGGCTAGTGATATCTAAAAATGTGCACGAATCAGCGTTTGAACCTATGCGACGTTTCTCCGCGTGCTGAGTGCGCAAACGCCAGCATTGGACCGAATTTGTATCAGAATAAAATATTAGCGCTCATCCCTCAACATTTAAAAGATGTTCCTTTTACTTGTTGGAAAAGCAATTCCAGAACAGCATTCTTTTTGGAGTGACTGAACAGCAGCAAGCCCGATTTTCACTCGCGATCAGACCTTAACGCTTCACAAAAGATTCGTTACGTATAAATTAAAATTCACAAATTATTTTACTAAATTTAAGTAATCGCCGATCCAGCGATGTGCAACGGCTTGATTAGAATATTGACAATTGTAACCCCCAATTGCCCTGGCCCATATGCAATCTGATTGCTGCCAGTCACAGTTGCAGAATGCGCAAAGCTCGAATCTTATATTCTCATTTTCTCTCGGCTCTCAGCAAATCAACCTGCTCTTATTGTCATGGCTGACAAAATCAATACATATACATACCAGAAACGTGCAGACGAACTCAAACTACGAGTAGCTCACGCCGTATTAAACTACTTTTTCTGCTTGATTTGCTTATTGCATTTCAGTTACTGTATTCTCTGCATAATTTTATTTATATGACAGAAAAATAAAAGCATGCAAATGTATAAACCTTGAAAATATTTGGAAAAATTCTAAAATATGTATCAGCACCAAAAGTTAGGCGGTTCGTATGGTATGTAACATCAGGCGGCTGTTACAGAAAGTATAACCTTCATGAAATTATTATTTACATATCGGCGAATAGGATATTTGTATGTACGTAATATTTCTGATATGCATTGCAATTGCACAATAATAGAAGGAAGTACAAACTTTAAGCATTCCTGATAAGTTTCAATGAAAACTGTTTTCTTGCTACCGGATACAGCAACTGCCACATTAGTTTCTATGTGTCCAACTTATTCAGCTTTACCATAATATATATACATATATTCTATTTGTTTGAATTAGTGGAAAACACAAATGTTTTAAATGTTTTTCTTACGTTTTTGCTATGCAGTCTACTAAATAGTAAAAATTTGCAGGTTAGTTAGAAAAGCGAAATAAGTATAACTTGTTGATAAGATGATTGTATGTGGTGGAAGATCATCCGGTTGAAGAAGTTTGTGTAAAGCGAATTTAGTAACAATCTTAGAACCCTATAAATTTGTGTGAACCCTAGCAAGTGTGCCTTGTAGTAAGCGTTCCTTAGTATTATATGCTATAGAAGGCTGATTGTATTCAATAGCGACTTCAGTGAATGAGATCGTTAAAACGAGCTGAAATCGAAATAAATTCGGAAAGAATGTCGGGATTCGAAAACGACACCCCAAGGATAGAACGCTGGAAAATAATCACAGGTACTGGCAAATCTTTATACTAAGGATGGAATGTGAGGCTAAGTTCGTGTGCAGCCTGACTATTTACATTCTCGCAATTTATGCGGTTGGAAGGTGGGGAAGTTGGAAGAAGGGGAATTAAATCATATTGCGCTAAAGAAAGCGTGTTCATGTAATACAAGCCGGAAAGTTGAAAATCATATCATATATATTGGGTGTATTGGTGCTAGGGAATGGTCCGAACTAATTTCACTTACTTTTGTATTAAACTAAAGTATGCTTAGGAAAACATCTCCACTTTTATTAAAATATCAACTAGATCAACTAGAATAAGTAAGCGAGGCTAAGTTCGGGAGTGACCGAACATTTCATACTCTCGCAATTTTCAAAGATCAAAGCTGGGGATATTTTCAGATGTTGACAAAACTTGTTATTAAAAAATGTTGCGTAAGAATTCAATATTCATTATTCGACGAAACCGTGAACGGATTGTATTCATATTTGGTATATTATTAACTTATATTACAGGTCATAGACTCAATTAGTTTCATTACTGTATTTTGCTTCGTGTCCGAAATATCTCTGTTAAAATTAATCAAACTGACTCAAATTAAATATGGTATCTGACATATACTCAACAAAAAGGACTAATCTTAATATATTGAGTATATTAGGAAAAGGTTAACCAGAGAATGGGCAATAATTATGTTGATGTGGGATTTAGACCAAGGCCTAGACCGATTTCATCTATATGCAGCGCTACACCACATTATGTTTAAGAAAGCATGTCCACTTAATTTCATTACAATATCCCACATATTGACTAACATAAACGGTTTAAAGTCACCTGAAATCATTATATCGGGTAAATTTTGGGCTAGGGAAGGTCTGAGCTGATTGCATTATCTTTTGACGTTGCTCAACCACGCTAGAGATGTATGTATGTCTAGAGAATATGTATGATAACTCACACATTGACCGACATATTCGGCTAAAGTCTGTTAAAATAACGAAATTATTTATTTGGAGTATTTGAGAGCTGGGGTAATTCGTTTACCGATTTCTCCCATTTTCGGCATAAAACTATAGTATATCTAGTGTTAAACGTCCGCTTAATTTTACTAAGAGAATTTACATATTGACCGATATATTCGGTATAAAACCAACCAAAAGTTTCAAATTCTTATATTAGATACATACATACATACATATATTAGATACATGGAGGCTAGGGGTGCTATTTTTCCGCCTTTATTTGCTATTGGGATCACACCATATTATTACCAGAAAAATATGCTGCTTGACTTGCATTAAGACACCTCACAGATTGATCGACATATATGGTATAAAGCCAACCGGAAGTTTGAAAATATTGATATGAGGTATACGGAAGCTAGGGGAAGTACTTAGCCGATTTCACCCATTTCTGACACCAGACCTCAATATTATCAAACAAAGATTCATTCTGAATTTGAGTAATATATTTATAGATTCACCGATGTTTTCGATAAGAAGCCAGCCTTGGGCACTGGGTCCACAAATGCGCCATATATGGCCTTCAAAAGTTATTTTCCGATTTCGAAAATTTTTAGACATGTGATAACAGACGCTAAAGGCACTCTTTGTGTAAAGTGTTGTTCCAATATCTTCATTTCCAAATGATTTATATACAGTAAATTGAAAGAGTTATTTGGAATTAAAAATTTTTATATGTGGAAAGTAGTCGTGGTTCTATTCCGAGTTCACCCATTTTCACACTGCAATATAAGAATACAAAAATAACGTCATACATAAAATTTGGTTGAATTGGTTGAGCTTGTGAGATATAGGGGTTTTCCCTAAAGGTGGCCGGTGTCAAACCTATTGTCTAATTTTTACACCGATTCCTTTGAAGCTCTTAATTTTCATCCTGGCTGTGAAATTTAATGCTTTTGACGTATTTCCTCAACTAGTTAACGCAGTTTGAGTAGTTTTCGATATAACCTTTGCGTGGAATGTAGGCGTGGATGATCCGATTTCATTACTTTCCCAGTGTATAAGATTTTTATACTCTCGCAACATGTTGCTACAGAGCAAATTACTTTTTTTCACCTAACGGTTGTTTGTAACACCTAGAACTAATCGAGTTAGATATAGACATTTATATATATATATATATAGACATACATATATATATATATTACTATATATATATATATATATATATTAGGATGAAAAGACGAGTTGAAATCCGAGTGACCGTCTGTCCGTCCGTGCAAGCGCTAACTTGAGTAAAAATTAAGATATTTCGATGAAATTTGGTACACGTGTTCTTCGTCACCGGATGACGGTTGCTAGTGCAGATGGGCGTAATTGGACATCTGCCACACCCACAAAATGCCATTAATCGAAAACAGATAAACTGCTATAACTAAGCAGAAAATTAAGACATAAACGAGTTATTTGGTATAGAGGATCCTAGTAGGGTTGGGCATCTGTGGGCAAAATTTTTGTAAAAGTGGGTATGGCCCCGCCCCCAATAGGTTTAATATATATATCTCGGAAACCGTTAAAGCTATATATTAAACTTGCTCTGAGTAAGTTTTCTAGCATCTCCTCATATACTGAGAAAATAAGTGAAATCGGATAATAACCACGCCCACCTCCCACTCAAAATGATGAATCAATTATGTTGAAATCTACTAAAAGTTCGATACCTCGCTGACGGAACACGTCAGAAACATTAAATCTCGCTGCGAATATGATACGGAAGGGTTGCATGGGGATCCGTGTCATGTTTTGGTGATGGGAGTGGCACCGCACACTTTTAGGAGAAATCCCATATCTCAAGAACGCCTTAACCGATTGCAACAAAATCATTGCGTGACATTATGTCTAAAATTGGATGGATAAATTAAATTGAATAAAAACCACGCCTACTTCTCACATGACACAGTTTTAAGTTTCATCTGATCCTTTCACCTTAAAGTAGATAAATCGAGCAGCAATTAAGATATGAAAATCAAAACTCGTACAAATAGTGCCTTTAAGATATGTCATCTCACGCGTAAAAATAGTTGAAATCGGATTATAACTTTTCAAGTTACCAGATACCCAATATTAGGACCTCAGTGTCTCTATCTGACTTCTTATCGAAAATATTGGGAAATCTGAAATTGATTTCTTCCTAATGTGATTTCTTATACCTAACTCCAGTTTAATATCCTAGTTGGATGCTTAGTTATAGCATTTTATAGGTATTCGCTTAACACCTTTTCATGAACTTAGCAGTAATCCTATTACGCCCATCTATAATATCAGTCTCTCTCAGTGACCCCAGGAATATGTGTACCAAGTTTCATCAAGTTGTCTTAAATTTTACTCAAGTTATCGCTTGCACGGTTGGACGAAGTGAGAGACTGACACTCGGAATTCAACTCATCTCGTCATCCTGATCTTTCATGTATATATATATTTCAATACCTATCTGCCTTAGTTTAAGCGTTACAAGCAACCGTTATATAAACAAAACTATTATGCCCTGTTCCAACTTGTTGCGAGAATATAATAACGAAAGGCATTAAATGAGGTAACCGGTGTGATAAATTTTAGCACTACGCCACATCGCTGGAAAAGATGGCTTCTTAATTTCCTTAGGAGTTATTACAAATTCACAGAAAGAAGAATTTATTTAGCAAATTAAATTTTTGCTTTTAGCAATTCTTAATTTTTAGAGGAACGGCATTTCGTTGGGTTGCAATGGTCGAATTTTTTTCATCTCCAATGACACTCTATTCAGATAGTCAAGGAACAAATTTACCACGTTATGTCAAGATATCACATTTTAACATTTCAAGTTATTGGAAATCAAATGGTCTCATCATACTGATCATTTTGATATATATAACTTAGTATCTATCTCAATTGGTTTTAGGTGTTACGTTAACTAAGCAACATGTTTTAAAAAATGTATAATAAGTATGTTTTTCAAAAACATTTACGTTGTTTGATATATTTTTGCAACCATACTACTTATCTATTAGGAGTAAATAGCATAGCGTCATTGTAATAAAAACGTTCCTTCGTTCATTCATTAAAATATTTTCGGCGACACTTTGCAAATAAATTGTATTAAAATTGAGGAAACCCCTTCAAAATATGATTTCTGTCTGGATCCAAGATGGATATTTCAAAAATACCTGTAAGACGCAGCAGCAATGGTGGCTTATATTGTTAAAATAAAATAAAATGAACTAAGGAAACTAATGTAAAACTATTTTTATACTCTCACAACATGTTGCTCTAAGTGTAAAAGTTTTCTTAACTTGTCGTTTGTTAATAACGCTTAAAACTAATCAATGTTGACTAAATAAACGTATATCAAAGTGATCATGTTGACGGTAGGAAATGATTTTCGGATATCTGTCTCACCGTTAATCCAATTGTCCGTTCAAGCGACAGTTTGAGTAAAAATATAAATATATTATACAAACCTGGTGTAACGTGTACCACGTACCTGATACCTGTTAATTTGAGAAATATAGGGTAGCCTATAAAATGGCGATTGCGTCATGAACTTTGATTTTAACTACAAAGATGATATGGAAACTTACCTGGGCAACCAGCATGTATGGATTTACTTTACATGGTATTATTATATATTTACCGATCAAAATTAAAATGCTTTAATTAGGTACTAAAAATTCATATACATTTCACAAGAACTGTTAAATTTAGATAGTTCCGTTCCTCTGGTTTTATGCAGTATAAACTGATATACATTTCATAATATAATCGTGTAGTAATTATTCGCTAAATATACTTAGATCTAACAATAAAAATGGATGAAATCCATTCACAGCTTCCGCTAACCCCGTTTGCTTGATTTCATGATAAAAGTTTTTTGTATATAGCAGAAAATATCGATGAAACTAGGCGTGCAGTTAGCGATCAATCAGTTAACATTTTCAAATATTAATGACTGATTAATATATAAATATATATAGCTAATATTTAATTATAGAAGATTATAGCGTTATTAATACAACATTTTAAAATGCAGATTTACAATGCAAATACCGTCCAAAAGTTTACATGTCGATTCGCTTAAACTTAACTTCCTCCTTGGTTTTGTAATACAGAAAAAGCTACATTATTGATTATTGAACACAACAAGGGATGCGAACTAGCACGTAACTTAGAGAAGAAATAGGGACACTTAATTGATCGAATGAGTTTAAGTATAAATGAATAAATGAATGCTTCATTGACATAGTCTACTAAAAATAAATAAAAGCCATTTGCCCGAAATTATTGCCAATACGGCCTTTCGACGATTTTATGATGTTGAACTTAGCGATTTTTACCTTTTGGTTGAAAAGTCGAACAAAATACGAAAACGTGCAATCAAGTGGGTGGTTACTTTGGTGGCTGTATGCTTATGCTTTTCAGTTTGTGTACTATACATATTTGAAACGTTTGTGTAAACGCTAAGTCGCAAACAATTTAGACCCGCCAGCGTTCTTGAAGGATTTAGTATAGTGCGCGTGTATTGTATGTAAACGTAATGTGTTTTAATATGAGTTTAATGCCATCATAATTTTCCACTCACAGTTGTCGAAATGTATCGAGCAATGTTGGCACATAAAGTGGCACAATGTTGCGTGGGTTTCAAAAATACCCCTGGCATGCTTATTTAGTATATGGCATGCTGTATACGAGTAGCGCTAAATTTTGAAGGAATTTCTAACCGATGCAATGAATACGTGCTACCTTTTACAGAATATGTCGAAAACAATGTTCATATTCAAGCAATTGATGGTGAAATAAAAATGAAAGGTCGGATTGTGGATGATTCCCTGAAGACAAGTTTTCCGAAAATCCGTATATTCGTACGTACAAAATGGATGCACCAAACTCGAACAGACTACAAATGTAGCGAAACTGAATAACAACTGACATTTTTTACACTTACTGAACATTTTTAAAAGGATAACTAGCGGAAAGCGTTTCAGCAGCGCGTGACACAATATTTACTTCAAACTTTTGCAAAGTCAAAGCTTCCTCTATTCTTCCTTTTCTTCGATTTGTGTAACCCTTAGAAAATATATACTTCATTCTAAATCGAATGAATAAAAGACAGTTTACACAAATATTTACTTATGTAAGTTACTTATGGATTTAACAAAATTTTCATATACATTTTGGCATAAATTCGAATATTAAAATAATTTTATATTCAAAATCTAGATACTATTTCTTTAACCTCATGAAATTAGGAGCCTTATATATATCTATTAAATTGTGGTTGTAACCATATTGTACTTTCGCAAACTATATTTTTAATGTAGATATGTAGACATATCCGTAAATATTTTTAAGCTTTGGTTGATCGCTATTCGTATTAATGCTATGAACTCACCCGTGCATATATACATGAACTGTACATTTAACATTGATATGCCGAATTTACATTTCCTGATATTTAGAATATTATAGCTACTCCTACTGTAGATAAGATCTCCCCCTGCGGGTCGGGGGATAAGAATAACCCGCGGTAAGGCATGCCTGTCGTACGAGGCGACTAAAATCCACAAAATGCACTGCATTTGAAATAGACTTTGCTCAATCTATAGGCTTAGCCATGTCAGAAATAGTGCTATATTACTTAGCTTGAACTGAGTTTATATCACTTTAAATGTATTATGCACACACTTAAAGCGGCATTTTAGTTCAAGCTACAAATGCCACCAGTCGAGATGAATGGGTAACTCAATTGGTAGTAGCCTTTAGGCTACAAGGTCTGACCGGAGACTATAATCTGGTGCCACGGGGAGCAGGGGCCCGGTGGAGTTGCTTGTCGCTCCATCCTGCTCATTGCGGTAGGCCCTTCGGGGAGTATCGTGGTGGCTGTATCTGTATCTGGGGCGGTACAGTTCAGTGTGGAGTTGCATTGCAACCGGGTGCCCGACCCATAGAAAGGCAGAGGTTTTAGGTAGGCTTCGAACCCCACCAAGGTAGTTATTGTGCCATTCCACAATGCCGATCGGTACCGTTGGTTTTAGCGAAAGCTATTATTAACGGGGCGCTGATCGACGCATTGTATTGATCCTCTGTAGATAAGATCTATGTCATGAGTAATTTGATTCAAAGTGGTTTTTATAACATTAGGCCTAGGAAAAATAAATCCATTATTTTTGCAATAGATGACTTTTGTAATGTTACGATACATTGCTTTGGCCTTTCCAACACGAGTTAGAGCAAAAAACCTAATGGACCGAATTTCCATCTGCGAATCGCTGCTGAGTAACAACAAAATCGAACAATTTCTCAAACGTTTGATTACTGGTGATGACAAGTGGGTTACTAACGACAACGTCAAGCGAAAACGGTAGTAGTCGAATTGCGGTGAGACAGCGCAAACGGTGGCCAAGCCTGGATTGGCGGTCAGAAATGTTTTTTAATATGTGGTGGGATTGGCAGGGAATAATTTACTATATGTTGCTCTCCTAAGGCCAACAACAACTGTCCGAGGGAAGCAATCACCCAAAAGCGGCCAATAGGCTTTGGCCAATAGGACAGGTTTTGTGTTCCTTCAGAACAACGCCAGACCACACACATAGATAGCCTGGGAGATAGCCTGGGAGATTGGTTGGGAGGTTCTTATGCATCCTCTTTATAGTGCGGACCTGGCGCCAAGTGACTGCTACCTGCTCCTATCTATGGGGAATGATTTTGCTGGTGAAAAGTTCGCCTCAAGAGAAGTTTGTGAAAGTCGACTGTCAAAGTGTTTGGCCAATAGGGACGAGGGAATACATTTCCTTTTACTTGACCTAATATTTGTAAAACATCAAACAGTTACGGTAAAGTTTTTGCTAGTGGGTACATTACTATAATAATCTGGACGTGGTTAAAGAAAGATTGGCAATTCAGTGATGAGAGTTTCGTGCTCAAGCTATATTAGTTTAGTTAGAAGGGTTTGAAAAGTTGTTTCACTCGTACTATATGTAAATTGGTAAGACCCCATGGAATATTTCCGTTATAATATATGAATCTACGACATAAGAGGAATTAGTACGCTCAGCGATTTAGATTGTAAATTTAGTCAGCGAAAATTATGATAATTTTTGATAGAACATGATGAATGAAATGCATTTTCCGTCAGGACACACATACATGTTTTTAAATTCAATATTGTATGAAATATATGAGTATATGCATTTTTATCAATAATTGACCCTCGTAGTTGCAGTGGATTATCCATTATCTTGAATCCCATTCTGCACACTATTTCAAGTCGCAAAAGTAAAAAATCCGTACACATTACGAAAATACATTTGGAAATCTCATAAAAAATAGTTCAGTCACTGTTCAATATTTTCACTCTTTCAAATGACCTTCATTAAAATTAAAAACGAGTTATTTTCAATGCACCTTAATGTGCTCTTACTGCAGTAAAATATGAGTGATGGAAAGCGAACTGCCTGTGCCTCAGTTGTTCCTCCAGTCTCGTTTGTGGAAGGCCACAGCTAAGAATTAGAGCGAAACCTGCTGATGGTAGCTGCAGGAGATCCAGCATATGGTTAAAACTGTTTTACCATCTTTGTTTTACCATGCTACAACTGTTTTAAATACTTCGCAATAATATTTGTAATCACCATAAGTAAAACATTTGCTGATGATTATGAAGACCTGACACTTTTATGTGTTCGAGGTCATCGAATAATTGATAGCAAATTTGCCGAGCTGTGTATTTAGTTCGTTTTGACGATTTTTAAACAACTGAGCAACAGTGAAAGTAAATTATATTCGATTTTCTCAATAAAATTATTCATTGTTTGTTAAATCTGAAAGCAATTATTTGTAAGGGTTTCAACAAATAAAAATACTACTATTCCGTAAATTTTCTCGTTCGACCATTGGCTGATATAATGCAGAGGAAAGAATATATTTAACAAATGGGCAAAAGATTTGCAAATTTCTTCGGCGGACACAAAAATTACGATCTCACAGAATTAGAAAATTAAATGATGAAGGATGATTAATTGACAGCACTATATTTCTCTAATTTATGACAGATTTTAATTCCCTTTGATCTAACCTAGAATTTGGCAAAATTTCTTCACATTTCAATCAATCGTTCTCAAATTATTAGTATCAAAGTGGCGGTACCTATGCCATTTTTATTTACAAAGGAAAAATGTAAATTTCGATTTTGAAGTTAACTTTGTTAGTTAGAAGGATTCACATCTCAAAGGAACGGGTAGATCATACCTTTCAGGAATTTTTACGAAAGAAAAAATTTTGTGTGTGATGACCACCGCGTTATTTGAATAGCGGTAAAAAATACAAAAGTGTTCGACTGCCTTTGTCTTTCGACAAAAGACAATCTGACACAGATAATAATGCAATAAGATCGAGTTTCTGCGCATTTGGGACAATGGATGAAATACGGAACATCATTGCACATCTGAGTCCAATCGGCAGTCTGCTGAACGGTTATTGCCCAATGAAAGTTGTTCAAAGCACCTGAAATCACAACAGTCGGCCGGAAAAGTTTTAGCTTTTTTTATCTTTTATTTCATCGGCTACATCGAACATGGCAAAACATTCAATAAGCAATATTACTGTACGTTGTTAAATTGAAATTAACCTAGAACATATCGTTAGGCCAAAGATTTTCAGCACAGGTAGTATGTGCAATTGAAAAGCCACTTTGTATAGAAAGTGAGTGTTTAGTGACTTCAGATAACGTCGTATAGGATTCTAGGGGTAGTCAATGATGACGGTGGATTTAAGACCAATTTTAAAAGATATGTCAATATTAATCAAAACTACGGAAATACCAATTTCAAACTTATGGACTCATAGATTTTGTTCACTATTTCAATTCACTATTTTCATTTTTCGTCTTGCAAAATATCACTATCAGAATTATGTTCGCTTTGTTCTTTTGTTCTTTTTGTTTTCATTTTCATTTTATTTGATTCATTAATTTGATTGACTTTAAGGAGATATTCTAGTGCAGAAATTTGAAAAAATTACTTTTTCTTCAAAGCTTAATCTTTCAATAATGTGCTTAAAAGAAAAGTCAACAAAATACTAAACAGAATTTAAATTTTTCGGGCATTCGCAATTTAGCAAAAGGCCTAGTTGAGTTCCTTTTCGTTAGTGACGTAGCAGCATTTGTAATATCATTTGTTCTGTTTTGATGATGATTTTTGATCATTTGGACGGTTGCAATGGTGATTTCGCATTTCTTCTCCCACTTCAACAGCTTTGAGTTTTAAATTTTTTTTCCGCTATGAATTTAAAATTTTTTCTCTTTTTTATGTATTGTTAAAAAATAAACCCATATTTTGTTAAAAAAATTTATAGTAAAAATATTTTTTTTTTTATTTATAGCGAAGATACTTTTAAAATGCATGCCTTTAGACCAGAATACCCCGTAAGGTATACTTATATGCTTACTATAAGGTATACGTTGTAATAGTTTGGAAGTTCCGTGTTATCGATAACTTGAGTAAAAATAATCTTAATCTTAACAAAACTTGGCACACATGTTCCTTGTTACTGTCCCTGTTATGATCTCCAACGTCCTCGTCAGTTAGTTCTAATGAAGATTCAACTACAATATTTCACTGAATATACTGAACTATAAGAATCTCTATAGAGCTCCGGCCACTTAATAATTTGTCTGTTTTCAAAGTTTGTCTGATTAATATCGTTGTGATGCATAACTTTCTTCTTAATTTACTTTCACGAGCTGTAACTAATTGTCTCGAACTTGACTTTTGCTTAGTTGATTTAAAATCGTTACAACTATTGACATCGATATAGAATAATAACATATTATATGTTTAACAGAGTAGGTAGAAGCTGACTCCTCTTCATATAAGTACATAGTTCATATAAGTAAAAAAGTACACATACAGATTTTCTGTCAACGGATTCTATGCTACTTGCTCATTGCATATAAAATTCATATTATTTCATTTAAACAGTAAGTATTCAAGTATATATTTACATACTCATATCGATTTAACCATAAATTCCTATAACAACGCTATTTCAGTGCAGCGCCAGTTTGCACTAAAACGAAGTTTCAGCTTCCTCATAAAACTTGCAAAATAAGTTTTACAATACTTGCTGCTTTTTTCCAACAAGCTGCGTCAAAATGGTTTACTTATATGTGTACTATACTTTGCACAGGTAAATAGAGGAATCAACCCCACAACCAATTGATCCAGTAGTATACCGGTATGCCGTCAGGTTTGTCTAATAATAAGAATATTTCTGTACTTAGCACAGTGTTGTGAATTTGAAACCTAAGATGTAATTTTGAAGGAAAGGAATGCGGAAGAGAAAATTAAATTTGTCAAGGATATCATATGGTTTATGTGAGTGTGCAATATTTGTATAGATTAAAAGATATAAATATATAAAGATAGATATAAAGATATAAAGATATAAAGACATAAATATTTATTATATTTATTCTTACAAACCTATATATTTTAAACAAAATTCAAAATGTCTACGCATAGACTAATTACAAAATGATGAAGCCCGCTAATTTTGTTCAATTAAATTTCACATATACATCAGTCCCGTTCTTTAACATACGTACTTCCTTCCTCCTCCAGCAGCTTGGCAAAACATAGAACATTGCATAGTAGCACTTTGTATATGTATTTTAATTATGTTTTACTTGCAGAAAACTTCTCTCTTTCCTCTCTCTTCTCTTCTTGGTCGTATAAGGTAATATACATATGTGAAAATAAATAGAATATGTCTACACATTTGTAATGCTATATAATACATGTGCATACTAACGAGCAAGTATGCAGTCTGGATGCCGAAAATACAAATTGCCGCTTTTCTTCTGCTTTTACTTGCATCCCACTATTGCCGTCGAATAACATGTTCTACAACGTAGTAGTATATTACCTTTTCTTACATCTCATAAAAAGTCCAAAATATATTTTACTTAAATCAAGAATTCTGTAGATTACTTTCATAAAAACTCTATATGTTTGGCACGTACTCACTCGCATTCCAGCGTATTATTTTCATTTAACTTGTTATAGCGTACCTCCCTGGCTTAACACTAAACTAAGTTTATCTACCACTTGTGTGTGAATATAATAAGACCATATATGTATGTATACCTTGCATAAATAGTGAAACAGCTGCCTACTTCATCACACCCACTTCATACGTGCTTAATTTGACATATTACTAAGGTTTCTAATACCACAGTAAAATGTACTCCATTTCATTTGCCAAAAGATCGTAAAAGTGATATTATGCCAATATTTCAGTTTCTTACAACTAAAATATTGTACTCAATAGAAATTTGGTTTTGACTTCTCCAAAGTACACTTATATTTCAAAAAAAACTCGATATCATAATTTCAGAAATTTTTATATCATCAAAAACAATGCAAAAATGTATATCTTATTATGTGATATTCAAAACTTAAATTGTATTACAAGCTTCATTGAACTTATGGTTCTTAAATTATTATGTTTTAATCATCCAAAAAAAAAATTTTTAATTCCGTCGGCTTATTCAAGTAGTGTCGGCAAATTCAGTGAGATTTAATGTGTATAGAAGGATTTCTTGAGCTTCTTCATAATGTCACACTTTATCCAAAGTTTTCCTAATCAAATCTTTTAATAGTCTCGCAACATGTTTAACAGAGTACAATAGTTTTATTACCTAATCATTGTTTGTAACACCTAAAAATAGCCGAGATAGATATAGATGATCAGATTTGAATTCGAGATGTCTGTCTATCTGTCCGTCAGTTCAAGTGATAACTTCAGTAAATATTGAGATATCTGAGGAAACTTAGATTGAGGTTTCCTTGGCACTCTGAGGAGGTTGGTATTGCAGAGAGAAAAAGTCGGAACATTGCCAGGCCCCCAAAATGCCGTTTATCAAAAACCATGAACACAAAAATGCTATAACTAAGGCACAAATGAAGCTACAAAACTCAAATTTCAAATTTGAGTTTCGGCATTTGTGGTTAATAACTTTTTGAAAAGCAGGGATGGTTTAAACTTTGAAGTATATATTCCACAAGCTACTGTAGCTATATCAATCAAAATTTGTTGGAAACATTTCTCTCTAGTACTTCGTCCAAAATTGTGCAAATAGTTGAAACCAAATAATACACGTACACCCTCCCCTCCATAAAAATGTTACGTTGAAAATTACTAAAAGCGCGTTAATTCGGTAAAGAAGAACTTTAGAGCACAGAGTTTTACTGCAAAAAATTAATCGGAGTAAAAATTGGTGTGGCGCTTCCCAATTTTATGAGAGATCGCATATCTCAGCGACTATTTGACCAGTTTGAAATCAGATTGGTGCATACAATTATCTTGACAATTTTAGGTTATATGTTATGCACAATTTTAATTTACATCAGATTCTTTCTGAAAACGGTATCTGGGAGATATCTTTATGAAATTCAGAGAGCATCATTTCCTAATAATAATGTTCCTCGTTGATAAAAACAAATAAAATCGGTTTAGTAAATCTCTTACCTCCCATGCACCCATTATAACGATTTTCAAACTTCCGGTTAATTTTATACCGCATATTTTGATCAATATGTACATTTTTGGATCTACAGTATATATAGTGGGTGAATATGCATATACATATTCTACATTTAACAGCTTTCTTTATCTAGTGGAGTTTACACGGAATTGTATTGTACAGTATTGAAGATTTTTGAGTAAGTGCCTTGGGATACCACCAATATAAGAATATAGAGTACATAACTCTATATTCTCTATATAACTCTATAATATAGAGTAGTAAAACTAATAAGAATAAATACAGAGCTACACATGTCAAAATTATCAGGCTGACGAGACGAATTGAGTTCCTGGTGACTGTCTGTCCGTTGATGTATCTTGGTACACACATTCCCTGGTACTATAAGAAGTTTAGCATTGCAGATAGGTGTAAACGGACTGCCACTCTCACAAAATGCCCTTAAGCGAAAACTTATAAAGCGCTATAACTAAGCATCAAATTAATATACAAACCTGTAATTTGGATGGGAACTGTATTTCGGATGGGTATATTTAGTTTCAAAGTTTATTTCGATCTTCTTATAGTAAAGTGTGAAAATGGGCGAAATCGGAATAGAACCACGCCTACTTCCAATCAATTCACAACTCAATAAATTTTTTTCACTTTACAGAATATAACTCCAGCACCTATTAAGATATCGGAATAACGCTTTGCACAAATAGTGCCCTCTAGATATGCCGTTTCCTACTTAAAAATTGTGGAAATCCGAAATTACTTTTTCAAGCTCTCATATACCGAATATGTAGACCTCAGATTTGTGTATATCTAACTTTTTACCGAAAATATCGGTCAATATGTGTGATATGTTAATAAAATTCAGAGAGCATCTTTGGTAATAATGTGCCTTTATATAAAAAATTTGAAAAATAATTACCTTAGCTCCCGTAGACCTAGCATAAAACTTTTCGAACTTCCGGTTGATTTTATACCATATATATTAGCAAATTAAATTTAGCAAAAATTTTTGGAATGTATAATCTATGCTATAATTCGTTGTAATACTATAGTTTGGTAGTGAAAATGAGTGAATTCCATAGCGATAGCTTAAAAGAATCAAGTGTTTTCCCAAACATAATATTTTTTATTGCTGAAAATGGATGAAATCCGTCTAAACCGTGGTCTAAACCCCATACCTCAATACAATAATTTTCGCCCCCTTGGTTGACTTTTTCCTCATGTATACAATGCATTAATTTTCGAACCTTTGGTTGAGTTTATATCTGAATAGTAAGTGTTTAATTCTTACACAAAGTTTTTTAATATAAAGTTTAACCAACACGTAAAAGTACTTCCACACCTTTCATACTTGCATATTGCCAAAGTATAAAATATTCGACTATACCCGATCTAGACCTTCCTTACTTGTGACACCCAAAAATATTGCTCCACATTCGATCTTTGTAAATTGCTATAATGTAAAATGGTCGGCTGCACCCGAACTTAGTCCTTTCTTAGTTGTTTTCACTAAAGTCATATTGATTGCAATATTTACCTGTTGATTCTTTGTCTGATCGGTTACTTAGATTAATATGGAAGAACAAAAATAAGTTTGGCTTGTTTATTGTTATACCACATAGCATAGTTAGAGAGCCTACTTAAAATATAGCGGATGAGGAATTTAATTAATTCAGTTAAAATGAAATGGGAATCAACAGTTACCATACATTAGTGCATTTATTTTATTACCACCATACACATGTCAATTTTTGCTTATTGTAAACATTTGATACATTAACTCTTTAATTTGCCATTAGAATCCACATGTTATGAGTAGTTGAATTCCGAGTGACTGACAGTTCACCTGTGTAAACGATAACTTGAGTAGGAATTAAAATATATTGATAAACTTGGTACAAGTATTCCTTGTCACCATATAAAGGTTGGTGTTGCAGATGGGCGTAATCGGATTACTGCCACGCCCACAAATGTTGTTAATAGAGAACCTATATAGTGCTATAACTAAGCAACAATGTAACTTGGTACAGAGAATCGAAGTCAGCAATGGCATCTGTGGGTAAAAAAAATTTTTGTAGTGGGAATAGCTCCTCCCATAGTATCATATCGTCATCAAGCCATATCAATGAAACTTGCTCAGAACAGGTTTTTGCAGCATATCTTTATATACAGCCAAAATAAGTGAAATCGGATAATAACCACGCCCACCTCCAATATAAAGGTTATGTTGAAAACTACTAAAAGTGCATCAACTCGCTGAAGCGAGAGTAAGAAACATCAAATCTTATAGAAAATATGGTGCGGAAGGGTTGCACAGGAATCCGCGTAAAATTTTAGTGATGGGTGTAGCACCGCACATTTTTAGGGGGAAATCCATATCTCGAGAACACCTAAGCCAATTTCAATAAAATTTGGTATGTGATATTATATTTGCATTCTTATCTCACTCTGTGAAAATGGACGAACTTGGATAAAAACCACGCTTACTTCTCCAATAACACAATTTTAAATTTCATCGGTTCTTGCACTTTAAAGTATATAAATCAAGCACCAATTAAGATATTGGAATGAAACTTTTTACAAAGAGTGAGATATGTCAAGATATGTCATGTCATGCGTAAAAATAGTCGAAACCGGCATTTAACTTTTCAAGCCGGAATATTCTCAATATAAGGACCACAGTGCCTATGGCTGACTTTATACCGACAATATCGATAAATCGAAAATCGTATTGAAATTCGAGGATTACCTTTCCATGATAAGAATGTGGTGTTCTGTCAAAAAATGGGGAAAATCAGGTAAATACTTTCCCTATCCCAATATACTTAATATGAGAAGTTTAAGCATCCGGTTGGCTTTAAATGGTATGTATCGGTCGATATGTAAGATATCTTAGAAACATTAAGTGAACGTGTCATATTGAATATAACATAGCTTAATGCCGAAAATGTATGAAATCGGTCAACGAATTATCCCAGCTCCCATATACTACATATACGATTTTCGTTATTCTAGCAGACTCTATGCCTTCATAAAAGTTATCCTTATAAAATTATGTGGAAACATGTTCTCTAGTGTATAGAGTTATGAAATCAATCCAGACATTCCCCTAGCCCAAATATACCAGATATAATAATTCTCCACTTTTCATCTGACTTTAAGCCGTTTATTTTGGTCGATATATATGACATTTTAATGAAATTAAGTGGATATGTTTTCTTAAATACAATGTGGTTTTGTTCTAATATGAATGAAATAGGTCTAAACCGTGGTCTAAGCGCCTTACTCCTACACTCCTAGATTTCCGTTTCTCTGGTTGATTTTTTCCTCATATGCCTAATATATTTAATTAAGCCACTTTGGTTGAGTTTATAATGCAAATATCTCATTACAGTTAATTTAGTAGATTTCAATAAAAATATCCCGGACACGAAGCAAAATATAGTTATGAAAGTACATTAGTCTATGTCCGGTAATATAAGTTAATAAGATACCAAATATGATTGCAATCCATTGACAATTTCGTTGAATAATGAATGTTGAAAACATTTCCCCGCCTCTGATCCTTGCGCATTGCGTGAGTACAAAATGTTCGGTTACACCCGAACTTAGCCCTTTATTACTTGTTACTTTTATTTGTTTGCCCACACATAAAGGAAAACAGACGGTATCGGGCAAATTGAAGAAGAATTGAATTTGTGAATTTTTACTGGTATAGCTGGTAAGTAGCTCATATACAAGAAGCCGACAGTACTTTTGTTTATGGTCGAGAAATTATGACTGTCGAGGCGTGCTGAACAACATCGTTAAAATAAATGGGTTACTAAGCCAATAACAACTTATGCAGTTCTGTCATTCCTCCAAAAAAAAGCATTACTTTTCTCATTGAGAATATTGCCAACTCTATTGAAATAATAGAAACAACCTAAACGACAACTAGGTCTGTCGGTGTTAAAGTATATACTCTAATGTATAGCTTTATACTTATACACTCCGTAAATACATTAATGCAAATACAAATATAAAATTAATATCAGTTATTGGTGTTATTTCTGTATAAAGATTTATTTTGTATGAAAACTAGCAAGTGAATTGTAGTCGAAACCAACCAAATAGTAAAATTAGCAATACGCATGACAAGCCATTACTAACCGACGGCTACAGTTCTCAAAATAATGCATTTCTAAAAATTTGCATTGTCATTCAAATACTTCTAACAACTAGATTTCTAATAAAATTTAACTTGCTCCTTCAAACTATATTTATCTATACATTTGTTAATCACTTAATATGTCACTATTTCATTAATTCGTAAAAGCTCAATTTAGAGTTACACATAATTATCAAAATCTTCACTACAAAATATTGCAATTTTATTATTTAAATGAATACCATATTTCCATTTCCTTCTGTTTGGTTAATTTTAAACATATTCTTGCCCCAAAAGAGTACTTGCCACAAAATATTATAATATATCCTATACAAATTACAATAATAGTACCCTCTGCCAGTAGTCTATTAACCACCAGACTCCACTGCTCATATGTAATGACTATATTATACTTTGTTTGATGAAACCAAATACTTTGAGCGTGTAACTGCTACTCGAAAAATATGAAACCTTCATTTTCACTTCAGAGAGGTATAAAATTATAATATACTCTTTATTCAGAGGCTTAATATAATTAACTTTTCTATATATTGATGGATGCAGAAAAATTAAAAATTAATATATCAGCTATTTGGAGGCTGCTTGAAACCTAAAAGATTTTCCATTCCTGAGGAAATATCAGGGAAAAACTTAAGGGAAGATATTACAGATTCCTCGGATTACATATACATATACAAGATATGTCATGTCTATATCCCCACTTTATGTGATAAATCGTAAAACCTGTATGTATATCTATGTATGCTAAAAAAATTTAGTTCAGTTATATCAGACAAAGAGGTTTTAACTTCCAGAATATTTAAATGCCTGAAAATCAAATAGATTTAGGTTGCGGAGAAGCTGAAAATATATTTTTTTTTTTGTATTAATCTCGATAGCTTTACACACCTCTACACCTTTCTATGTGTTCATTTTTGAATTCTTTCAAAAAATATATGTATGAACTTCTTCACGTGATCACTTTTTATATATGTCTTCCATGATAGTGCAATATTTTGTTGCTTTGATGCTCTGTTGAATAAACGTGCTTGTACGTACCTTCAATATTTATTTAATATTTAACTTTTGTCATAGTACTCGTAATATTGTTTTTGGTGTCTAACTTATTTTCCTTATTCTTGTCAATGCTGTGCTTACGACTTGTAAAAAGATTCCATTGTGTAAACATTCATATTAATTTAGTTTTATATGTTTTGTACACACACGTGTGTACAAAAGTATGTACAAGTAAATATGGACTGAATTATGGTAATCGGACACGCTATAAAATTCATATATGCATATATATTGTTTATACATGTATATGCATTTATTTAACGGGTATTTACGAATATATATGACTGTATGTCACCATATATATGTGTTCAGAGGCCTTTAATTGCTTCTAAAGGAACTTATTCACCGAAAGAAATATTGACGTTTATGATTTTGCTATCCTTAATCAGATAAATGGCCATATTCACTTGTTTTCTTCAGTTTGATATCTCTTCAGTTACGCAATCCATGACATTAAGAACAAGTAAGGAGGGGTTAAGGGTGTAACATTTATTTGTTGTTACTGTAAAATAACATTAACATTGTTATTTGTAACATTTTATAATCTCGTAATTTGCAAGGATCAAACTTTATTTAAAATCGTTGCAAATAAATTCAGTATACGTTATTCGATGAAATTATGAATTGACTGCAATCATATTTGGCATCATATAAACTTTTACCTTAGCTCATATAGTCATGATAGTACATTCATGATATTAGTGCTGTGGTATGAGGCATGGGATGTAGTCCAAAGTCATGACAAATTTAATTCGTATTCAGAGCTAAACAATATTACGGTTAAAAAAAAGCTTAATTTTTTTAAAATATCGCACATATTGACTCATATAAACGGTTTAAGGTCAACTGGAAAGTCGAAAATCATTATATTGGGTACATTGGGACTAGGGGATGGCCTGCGTTGATTGCATTTACTTTCGGCATTAAACTAAAGCATTCTCAAGAACATATTTCCTTAATTCTACCGAGATATTCGACATAGAGTCCGCTAGAATAACGATAATCATTATTTGTAGTATGTGGGGGCTGGGGTAATTGGTTATTGGATTTGGGGATTGCATTTCGCGTATTTTTACCACCTAGCTAAAGTATATTCAAGGTTATACGTTCATTTTGCTAAGATATCTTACATATTTACCGACATGAACGGTATAAAGTCAACCGGAATATGAGAAGTATTGGCCAGATATAAAAAATGAAATCGTCCCGGAAAGGACGTTACCTGAGTTTCATTACGATATCTCGCCGATTCAGCGATATATACGGCATAAAGTTAACCTGAAGTTGAAAATTTTTTATATTAGATATATGGACCAATGAATTTTTCCAATACTTTTTACTTCAGAAACTTTTTCCAATTACCATAGAAAGATGCTCTCTAGTTTTCGCTAGTATGTTTTACAGATTGACAGATATTTTCGGTAAAAAGTCAAATATGGTTCAGGCCCAGGCCCAGGCCCATATATGCGGTATCTGGGGGTTTGAAAAGGTATAATCCACATTTTTTTTTTGGGAAAGAGCATACCTTTAGCCCACCATTTGTGGAAATTTCTATTCCGGTATCTTAAATGATGTTGGAGTTGTATACTGCAGAGTGAAAAAATTATATTGAATTTAAGATTGTGTTATAGCGGAAGTAGACGAGGTTGAAGTTGTATTATTAAAATTTCCGATATGGCTATGCGCTATGGCATAAAGATGGCAGTATAATGTTATGCGCGCAATTTGATTGAAATTTGTTATGTCGGTCCTGAGATATGGGATTTAAATGAAAAGTGGGCGGTGCCAAACCCATTTTCCAAAATCACACGGATTCCTATGAATCCTTTCCCTTCCATATTTACTGTAAGATTTAATGTTTCCAAATGTTCTTAAGCGAAGTAAGGCACGTTTAGTAGTTTTCACCATAACTTTTGTATGGGAGTTGGGCGTGGTTATTATTCGATTTGACTAATTTTTTCAAAGTATGAGGAGGTGCTGAAGAGAATTGCTCTAAGAAAGCTTGGTTAATATACCTTTAGTCGCTGTAAATTATATACATTAAACAATCCCACTTTTTGAAAATTCTCAAACAATTATTCAAAAATGTTTGTTTTAATTTGGAGCTTAGTTATAACATTGGTTTTCGCTTAACGGCATTTTGTTAGCGTGGCATCAATCCGATTATATCCATCTGTAATACTAACTTTCTTATAGTACCAGAGAGTATGAGTACTAAATTTCATCAAGATATCTTATCTTTATATTCATTGTAATAAATTTTTGCTACCGCTTGATATAATGCTAACCGAAATATTATCGCTCTACTTCTTAGAAATATCTTGGGCTAATACCGATAATTTTCGTCCCTCCCGTTTACGTTTCTCTGATACTTTTCTATGGGATATAAACAAAACCAAAGCGAAGAAATTCTGTATATTCGTATGTATAGTATATCCGTGAAAAGTAAACCGGAAGGACGAAAATTATTGTATGAGATATGTAGGGGTCAGACCAAGGTCTTGACGTAAAGCTGCATCACACTGTGGTTAAGTAAACACGCGCACTTAATTTCATTAAAATATGGAACATATTGACCAAAATAACAAGTCGAATATCACTAGATTTTGTATATTGGGGTTTAGCGAAAGTCTTGACTGAATTTCATCTACGTTTATCATTCAACCAACGTATATTGGAAAAATATTTCCTCCTAATTTTATTACGACAAACCATGCAATTGACGGTATATTTGATGATATATTTGTCGTAATTCTCAACTATACACTAGATGAACAAAAATCGAAAATTAAAACACATATAACATAAACATCAAGATCATCAGACAGACAATCAAGAGGCATCATTCAAGATAATGTAAACACCAAATTTAATTTAAATTGATCAAGTTGTTGCTGAGATGTTAATACCGATTCGCATGCAGCCCTGTTATACGTGTACTACCTATACTAGTAATACTACTATTTGTAAAATTTAATGCTTCTGACGTGTTTCTTAAGTGAGTTATGGCAATTTAATAGTTTTAAACATAACACATCGGGGTGGGTTCGGTTATTATACGATTTTATCCAGAGCTAAAGCGAAATATTTCCGGCAAGTTTCGTTGATATAGCTTTAGTTATTTGGGAGATCTGTACATAAAATTTATTTGATATACAGATTAATTCACTTGGCGGGGCCAAGCCAACTTCCCGAAAATTATTTAAATTACAGACGCCCTTCCCTACTATAACTTTCAATACCAAATTTCCTCCCAAACAACCTCCCGAGAGTGCTAAGGATGTGTGCTAAGGAGTGCTAACACGTGTACTAAGTTCCATCAAGATATCGAAATTTTTACTCAAGTTATCGCCCGTAAGTTGATATATATATCTCGATTAGTTCTAGGTGTTAGGAATAAAAGTTAGGTGAACAAAAATATTATTCTTTGAGGAAAGATGAAAAACGATTTTTAATACTTGTGTGTTAACCTGAAAATTCGAATACAATTTTATTGTTCTATTGAATTGTATTTCATATCTAGTTCATGCCTGGACAAAGTATGCTTCATAGTTCCAAATTCCGCCATTTCCCCGATAACATCAAGTTTCCCCGAATTTCAATTTTTATTATGCATGTATTATGCAGAGGTATATTATGTTATATAAGATAATTTCCATGTGAGCTTGTGCTACGGACACTCATTTTCTTTTTGCCTCTTGTAGGGGTTGGAATTTCAGATGATGGTACCGGAATGCAGTTGGTGCATCAGAATGCAACCATTTGCGAACTGTCGCAGAGGGAGGGAAATTTTTGTGTAAGCAGAGAGCTTCAAAAGGGTGGAGTTTCGTTCAGTATATGAGAATAAAGTATTTCTGTGTTCCTCTGTAGGATAAACTGTTGCGCAAACGCAGTTAAGAAAAAAGTAGCCAACAAAACCAAACATCACCGTATATTATGAAATGGAAGGCAAGTAGGTATTGAGTAGAAATGCGAGAAAGCTAAATTAATATCAAAGCTGGAAAATGATTTTTTAGTTAGTGAAAGAGTTAACTATTACACGTTTACTTCATTTTATCTTTTATTTTACCTTTTATTTTTATTTATTTTATCTTATTTATTTAAAATACACTTTAGAAATGTTTATGAACATAGAGTTAGGCATTCAAAAGAAAATCTTAACATAAACGAAGTTGTTATATGTTAAGTCTAAATCCTTCTATATAAAGGGCTAAGTTTGGGTATAACGGAATATCTTATACTCCCGCAATTTACAAGAGTCAAAGGCGGGAAAACATGTTCAGGTTTTGAAAAAATTTTAGTAAAAAAAAAAATATTTATATTGGGGATAGAGAAAGTACTAAACCGATTTCATCAGTTTTTATACCGATTCACCTACAATCCATCCGTAGCATATACTGTAAAATTTAAAGCTTCTGGCGTGTTTCATGACCGAGTTAGTGCTTGTTTAGAAAATTTCAACCAAACCTTTGCATGAGGGGTGGGTGTGGTTATTATCCGATTTCAACCATACTCTCAGCGCATTGAGAAATGCTAGAGAGGATTAGTCAATATAGCTTTACTGGTTTGTGAGATATGTATAATAAACATACTAGGGGGAGGGACCGCACCCACTTTCCAAAAAGTTTTTAACCACAGATGCAACACTGCATTTAACAGAATTTTCTTGGTCATAGTCTATTTCTCCCATCTGCAATACCAACATTTGAGGGCCAAGGAACACGTGTACCAAGCTTCATCAAGATATCTAAATGTGTACTCAAGTTATCGCTTGTACGGTCAGATTGATAGACGGATGGACACACAGACATTCGGAATTCAATTCGTCTCGTTATCATTTTGACTCTATTTCTATCTCGATTAGTTTAATGTGTTACTAGCAACCACAAGGTGAACAAAACAATTATACTTTGTGCAAGAAATTGCGAGAATATAACAATGGTATTACTGGAAAAATTGCGATACCACCAGTAAATTCGATGTTTAACAACATTTACTATGAATAACTATTATTTCATTTTTCAATATGAACTCGAAAAAAAGAAAGTCCTCACCATTATCAATTCAGACCTATGTATAGGGCATGCTTTCAGAGATGTAGAACGTTTATTCCATAAATAATGAATATAATGAATGCAATGGCTAATATCTTAGATTTATTACTTTGCAAATCGTAAGGTATTTAATGCTTAAATAAGCACAGGACAATATAAAGACTCTGTCAAAACACAATAACAAACCAGAAATGTGCGCTATCATTAATATATGTGAAGTGCTCGTCAGTTTGATGCACAAAGCGCGAGTTTTGAAATATTCTAGGATTTTTCAACGTTGTTCCGATGTTAGTATTTATATGATAATTTGCAAAAAAAAAGTCTTTCATTTTTTTTTTAAACATGTATTTACTTCAACAGCTGGTTTGATAACCTATACATCTATAAAAGACACCCTATTCTTGTTTGACTAGCTGTGCATATTACGACCAACAACGCTTCAACTCGTCAAATGAAGCAACCAATGGAAGAAAGTTGGGGGGCCTTCAATTCATACTCAAAAATCAACGCACATCAGTCACAGAAAAAGTATATGAAACTACTCCGTTCCCCAAAAAAGACAAAAAAAAAAGTTGTGTATTGAGTTAGTTTTTATACTTTTACTCTTGTCCTGGAACTCTAACAAAAGTACAGTTTAAAACTAAAGTCAAGAAATATAATTCCAACTTTATTATCAGTAAGAGAAATTCGAAATGAAAAACATTTGCAATGAAATGCTAAATGATGCTTATATAATACTTCTCTGGAAGAATTTTTCTATCTCTAGACAACTGTTTCCAAATTGGATCAATGGTGAGAATATGGAAAAATTCACAGCTCAAAGTGGTTTTTAGGTTACGCATAGTATACAATATCTACTGTTAGCCCCTAACAAA
The DNA here is from genome assembly GCA_021498325.1 of Bactrocera minax. Taxonomy (NCBI): domain Eukaryota; kingdom Metazoa; phylum Arthropoda; class Insecta; order Diptera; family Tephritidae; genus Bactrocera; species Bactrocera minax. Next base: position 115,295 of record JAKEEE010000179.1, on the reverse strand, counting down.
TTTCGTTATTTTTGTCAGCCGCTACTGCAGCCATCATTCGGGTGCATTACAATTTACAACGTGAACGTTCATATAAAATATTCTAGGTGTCGGTTTTTGGTTTTTTATTTATTTTTCTTATATACACATGTACACATACTAGTTCAAAAGGACGAAATGTCTACTCTACGTGTCAGTTGTGTATTTCCTTACGATTTTTCTGGGATAGTCGAGTTGGGTTCCTCCTGCGGTAGACTGCATAACAAGCTGCAATTTTTATATCCACTGGCTTTTTGCGACTGCTTACTTATACTTGTACATAAGTTACATTGTCAATGATATTCTGTTCGTTTGTCATACTTATCCCCCTCAACTATGGAGTCATGCTTCGTCATACTGTTCAATTATAGGTCCGTTTACTGTGGCCCTTCCTCCACCTCGATACCTTGTTTGCTTGTTTTTTTGTTGAATAACCCACACGACATTATTGCAAACATACAGAGCTGCAATAAAATGTGATTGAAATTTATGCCAACAATGTTGGCGTTGCTGGCAAGTTGACAACCAGTTACAGCCAAAATGTTATCCGACCAGCTAGACAAGCGGCCAAATAAGTCCTAACAAACTAGTTGCTCAGCCTCTAATAGTTGGTATATATTATATGTCTATTTCATATTTCTTATCTCTAGTATCTTAACTAGTTTGAATACTATTCGCATAAAGTTTTTCAATTTCTCAAAATGTATCGTATTTGCTTTATGTATAGCCACTCACAGCTCTTGCATACACAAAAATATGTGTGTCACTTTTTGCTATAAGTTATGATAATTGGGGTTGCAAGTTTCTTAAGTTATTATCTCGACATTTTTTCTTACTGTTATGTAGAGATAATCAATAATAAATTAATTAAATATTTTTTTGAATAATTGTAATTGGAAAATTAGGTGAAAAAAATCGGTAGTAATATGAAAATATTTTCAGAGTTCTTCTTCTTGATTTTAAGGTTTATTATAAAAACAGACATTGTATAGTGTAGGGCGCGATGCATTCGAAATATATTAATATACAAATTAGTCTTAAAGGGATTAAAACTATTGACAAATTGTTCCTAATTGCCATTCTCTCGCTCATGCGTGCTAAGGGTTCAGGTTCAGTCCACATGGTTTACGAAACTTGTATTCTATTCACTATTGATAGCAATTACTATAGATAGGAATTTGTTAAACATTGAAATTTAAAATTGTTCAGGTACAGAATAAAATTATCGTCACATATAATATTAGGTAAAATTGAAAACAGTGTTAGATATCTGCGATATTGGAGTGTTCCATCAGCCAGCTGATTTTAGTAAGTGCTTCAAATTATTCAAAGTCAGAAAGCCATAATATGTCCCTGAAGCTTTCCATTTAAGAGCTTCTCCCATTACTTAATAAAACTCGTTTGGATTTGGTAAGTACTGTGCCTGAAATGCTTTTTGAATGACTTCAGGCAACGTGAAACATCATAGGAGTACATATTAATTTAACCAATATTGCTTCAAGAAATTATGACTAGATAATAATTGGATTTGAAAACTCTGCAAACATGTTGGAAGTTTTTTTATTATTACAGGAAACCACAGGTTGAAAATTGAAGACGCACAAAGATCTTCATACGTTCGCTTTGAATTAATGAAATCCTGGAATGATTTGAGCTTTCTTTTTATATTAATTCGTTCAGATATGCATTAAAACAATTTTCTAGAACAGAAAAGAGTATTTTATTTAGTATGCATGTAGATTTGTTTTTTGAAAAAGCTGAATGCCAAATTTTCTATTTTCCAAATCTGAACTAAAAATTTCTTTTACGTCCAATGGGTTTCCTTATTAAATTTTCACTCGTTCATTACATTTCATTAGAAACATTTTAATAAAACAAGAAATGAAATATACATATAATATAATAATGGCAAATGTATGCATCTTCTGCATTACCACTGATTTTATATATTAGTGCATTAGTTTTATGTCATCCCCTTTTCCATTTCCCCTCGGTATTTTTTAATTAATTGTGGTTAAATGAAAATCGCATTAGGCCAAGCTTTTCAATGACGTCTGGGCATGTCACATTAAAATTGAAACATTATTGAACATCATTTGACTAAATCTGATAAGTCATAAAAGCGGAAAGTGTGAACGTAAGTTCTTCTTGATTAGATGGTATGTGCCAGCGTTATATAAGTATATTGGATGTAGTGTATATTAGTATATACTATATATGTGTACAATACTATACATACTATTGAAAAATATTGCAATAAAATTTTTACTATGCGCCCCCATCTAGGCACCGAGTACCATTTCTAGAATATTTCCCCTGCCCAGCTACCCGAAAATTTTGCAACCATCTCATCAATTCAGCGCCGACAATAAGAACTCTGTGGATGCGGATTTGCACAACCAATATACATATCGCACGTATGTATGAGAACGAAGTACCAGTATGTTTATATGTAAATTTTTGAATTATAAATATGTATGCAACTATCCATTTATAAAATGCATCCGCATTAATGTTCACATTTGGCATAATCAATGTGCTCCGTTGGATTTTATTGCGTCGCACTTCTGTTGCTTTATAAAATCATAAAATTTGTCCAGAGTGTAGCAACGGGCAAATAACGCAGTTTCTAAATATCATCATCGAAACTGTCTGCTATGACTGCACTGTTGGCTATGGCTGACTATTATATCGGTGGATCCATTTCATTGTAGTACCGAATAAGGGACATTTGGTAAAACAGAATAATAAACATTATTAAGCGTACATTTCAGATATTTCAGATATTTCGAAAGGCATGTAATAATGCTCTTAAAGCTTTACTATTGAAATGTATACATATTTCTATTTCTGAATTTTGCTCTGAAACCTTACAAAGGAGTCGATGTATTATACTAATATGGTAAGTACCCCATTCTTACTCATTTTTTTACTTCATTTTCGAGCAACTGAAATTTTTTTAGTAGTTTATTGTGAGAACTTACTAACAAATATTTATGTATATCCTATGCAAAATATAGCGAGACTACAAAAACTAGTAAAGAAGACCTTAATTCTCACCAAAACGTATTTATTTTTCTATTATTAAAATAATGCAGGATATATACTTCGAAAACTTCACTCCTTTGGACTCATTTTTGATGCACATATGTTTACCAAAATAGTTTTATAAGTTTATTACATGTAAGAAATAATTAATATGTAAGAATAATTTATATAAAATATTAATATATATTTAGTTATACAAAAATAGCGTCATCATAAAATGTTTGTATTAATATAAACTATATAACGGGAAAGTAGATAGAAAAGTAAACAAGAACAATTTATCAACATTTTCAAGTACGTGAATGATAATTTGAAAAAGTTTGTTCAGTGTTTGCAACGAACGAACCTTTATATCAAGTTCAATTTCATTAACCTAAAAGAGCATGGAAAGGAAAGGATTATATCTACATAAAATAAGTAAAGCGAAAAATTAAACGAAGGCAAACACTATTCCACTGTATGCGAATATTTGTTATGAGTCATAAAAGTTACCAACCGTGTTATTGCAAAGGGGCCACCATCTAACCAACCAATTAAATAGGCGTGTGTAAAATTTCAAATACCAAACATCTATAGACAAATTCTTATGATTTTCAAAACACACCGATATATATAATCAACCATTTAACTTTGAAGTGCAAATTAAAGTAAAGTGCGTTGAAAAGGTAGAATTTATACAACGAAGGCGAATACTGCAAATACAAAATGAATTTCAAGTCGATACAACTTCTGAAAATAAATCATGATATACGGTAGAAGAAATGAATAAGCAAAATAACTTAATAAAAGACATAAAACATTAAATGAAAAAGCTTAAGAGTTGTGTACGCAGCTAACTCGCATGAAATATGCAATTTAGAGAAATACATACTTAATTCATATTATAACTTTTTGTGCTTCGTCAGTGCTTTTCTAACGCAACGTTTTCTTTGTATAAAGATATTATTCTCTTTGTATAAAGAGATATGATTTCTTCTTGTCATCTATGAAAAACTATATCCATCGAATTGGAGAGCTAATTTCTGCTGACCTCCTTGATAGGACTAACTTATATGTACGTTTAATAATATTTTTAATTTTCACTAATACTTTGTGATTTTAGATAATCTTAGTTTCATAATTCTGCAATGATCAGTTCAAAGCAAATGCAGTTGTAGATCCTCATAGCAGATTGAATATAGCTCATTTTTGCCTAGTTTCCAAACGTTACGAATGTATATACCTCCGATGTATGATTGAAAATAATAATAAATATAAATTTGGTATAATCAAAATTATAAGTTCCACTGATTCAATTCACATATTATATAATAAAGATGTGCACTTGTGTTGTCAGTTACACACATATGTAGCAGAGCAAATATGACAAAATATTTGAGAAAAGTTACTTTTATACCTGCCCTAAATAACATATACAATACCTTTACCAAAGGAGATATGTAATGATATGAAATCAAATATACTCAATTCGTGTGTTCAGACGTTTTAAAATCCATGTTACTTGCATTGCTGACGTTTTAAAAAATTTACGGATTAAGTTGTTGAGAGTTGGAATAAATTGCGTAATTGAGCGCGTATTCTTGCCATTCCTTTTATCCAATAGCGTTTGAATGTAAAAAAGTACATTTACGCTGCAGATGGGGGTTTGGGTTATATTATGCGAACAGCAAATATGCACTGGTGCGTATACTTCGGTACTTGATTTCCATTTTACAGCTTTCTCATAAAAGCTGATTGAAAATGCTTATTAGATGCAAGATTAGATAGGATACCAATATGGGATGCAAAGGAAAAAGAGTAAAAAAGAATAACTTTGAAAATTGTTAATTTCATCAGGAGACTGGCTGTGGAGAATAACCAAATGTTTTGCTTGACTGTAGGATGGTGTCGCTTCATAAAGTTCGTTTATGCAATTTACGTGATCAACTTGTGTATTTAAGGAACCAATAGTTGAATTGCTTTAATTTATAACAAATATATATTTACTAATATGTGAAACTAAGTCGTGCATAACACACACAGATTTATGAAAGGACCAAAGCAATAGTTCAATCAACAATGGGTATTTAGATAATGTATAGTCTTTTTTTACAGATATCATGAGTAATAAAGAAAAAACAACAAAGCAGTTTTCGATACCTATGAAGCGATGTTGTACGTCTGCAAAAAAATAATCTGAGAAACCAATAGATGAAAATGTGTCCATGAGATTATGGAGGATATTCAAATAATTGTAAACTTGTGCTTAAGGGGGATATTTTAACAGCAAAAAATCTCCCGGATGACAGGTGCTTTAACAGTGGTGTTCATGAATTAAGTACGTTGTGCTTTTTGGATGAAAATCATATTTCAAATAATATCCTTATCAGTTAAATAAACAATGGAAAACAAATAGCCATGTATTAAAATTTAGTAAATTTTTTTTTATGATTCCAGAGCAATAAGTATTACCCAATATTAATTAATAGTGAAATGTATTCTATTTCACGGTAATATAATTAGTTAAACAAGTATATAAAAAATAAACAAAAATACAAACGAAATTCTCAGTATAACAGCTTTAGGAAACAAATAGTTTAAATATTTTGCTCGGTTTTAAAATATTTTCTTTATTCCCATAAAGGAAGATATAGAGTCTCGAATTGCCTTGATGATTCACTCGAATTGCCTTGATATTATTTTATTGATATTTTTTATATTTTTGCTATACGTTTAATATTCTTCCCATTTCTATTAAATTATTTTAAATTAAGATTTATGCGGTACTGAATTATTTACGCAATTGAAGTGGTAGCCGCACAAAGCAATATATTGAATGCTTTTTTAAATCTGCTTTTCCGAAAACATAAATATGTATGCCAATTTTACTACAACCTTTGTCGATATGCCATTATTATCAATGCCCCAAAAATTTACATCAGTACGTTATTTGCAGTTAGTTACACATGTAAATGTGAAATTTTGTAGTACCTCACGGAAATCTGATAGATGTCTTTGGGATTATTATTATTATTTATTATTATTATTATTATTATCATTATTTGGGGTCTTGGGATTACCTCATATCCGTTTACAAGCCCACTAATATTTTATAAATTTTTATAAAATGCAACAAAATTTATCGCCTGCACAAATAGACCTGAGGTAGGGTTGGGATAAACTAAATATGGATTTTAGGTTAGTTTTCCTAAAGTAAAAATTATAGTAACGAGGAGAGCCAAATAAATTTCGTAAAAATGCAAGTTAAATTTACGTGTAGGCCACTAAAGTGAAGGAATATTTTTTCTACCTTTAAGCTTAAATCGGAATTCTAACATTCCTTAGGACTACTTTATAAAAAAAAATATGTTGCAAAATGTATTTTCTCTATCCGCAGTACTTACAAACATAATTTTATGCAATTGTTTAATATACTCTTTACTATACCATACTTTAATATACTAACAGTTATATACCTCGTATTTAGTGAACGGAGGAATAGAATCAATATAATGGGAATACCGGGCAAGAAGAAGAAGACAAATTTCATCTAATTTTAGCGACAAACTATATTAAGCTCATGAAAACATTCTCAATTACCTCACTTGAGCCATTTTCTATATTTTTTTAAAAAAGTTTACACCAGTCAGACGAGTTATATGTGCTAATTTTTGTTTTGATACCTTTAATATTATTTGAGTAATTTATTGGTCCAATTAATTGGGAGATATGAAATATCAACTAAATTGAGTTGAACAAAACCACAAGGTTATTAATCATTTTGTCGATCGTTGTATAGAGTAGTAAAGCGCAATGTTTCCAAAATATTTTAATAATTGCTCGGTCTCTGTATCGAATTAGACGGATATATAAAGATTAGGTGCATAAAAATATTATACTCTTGTGCATCATCTTATGAGAGTATGGATAATAAATAACCAAGAACAAAAGCATTCGTTTCGGGATTAAAGTTTATTCATAAATGTCAGCGTTAGCACAACAGGTAGATAAGTAATACGATATCAACCGCGTGGCACCCATTTTCACCTCATTTCACTCAAGAAATTATGCTATTCTAAACCGCATTTGAGCAACGTATTATGACTAAAATACTGCGCAGAAAATGATGTCCTTAGACAAACAATTTAATACCTAAAGTTTTTATTGCACAAAGAAAAAATATTCACATACACTGTTTGTTTGATTTCTGAGTTACTTTTGACTTCTGATGTTTTCATTTGGGTAACAACCTTTTTATTCAAAAACTTTGTTAAAACTTTGATAAAAGATGGAGGTTTTGCTTTTTTGTTTTAATAATTAAGATCTATAAAAGTACCTATTCAGGTATCTATGTGTCTATTATGAAAATGTTTAGCTTTGAGACGTTACAAAAGTTGCACATTTACTTATAGACACTTTTTCCCCTTCTTTACTTCATATCAGTATTTATTTATGTATTGCAGGTTTCGGTTGTTTTCTGAATAAGAGCTCGATACAAATGTATACTAACATAAAAACTGCCTGCCCGCCGGAAGAAATAAACAAACGTTTACCTGTTGTGTGAGATTTCTGTGGCCAAACCATAGCCGGCTATGCTGCCATTGCCGTCGTCATCTACGCACGCATGCATGCATATAAGGAGTAGTAAGAAAGACAAAAACTACAAGCACACATTTATAATCGTGCGCAGACAGGGCGTGGTTCTACGGTAATTTGAATACATATTTTCGAATACACATTTATAGAAATAAATGGTACTTTTGTACGAATGTATATACGAAGGTATTTGCTCAAACATGTATACACACATTCGTACATACAAACATACATACATACATATCAAAATTAAAACATTAAATAATAGTTGTTCAGTTTAAAGTTGAGGTTATAAAAAAATTTGCGAAAATCGATTTTAATGGTTAACGCTGATTTAAACATCTTCAACAGTCAATGACTTTTATTATTTATTATTATTATTACTCAAATGGTAAGTAATAAGTACTCAAAAAAAGTCAAACTTTCGTTGATGTAGTAAAATGTTTGATAATTGTAAGCAATTTGCAAAAATTTCAAAAATTCAGCTCATCGCTCTTTCTTTTATTCACTAAACGGTATTCGAGATAGACATTCAGTTACATATAAATTACATAAATGATTAGGATGACGAGACGAGTTGAAATCCGCTGACTGTCTGTCCGTCTGTCCGTCCGTCCGTGCAAACGATAACTTGGGTAAAAATTAAGTTATATTGATGAAACTTGATGTGCGTGTTCCTTGGCACTATAAAAAGATTGGTATTGCAGATGAGCGGAATCGGATAATTGCTATGCCGTCAATAGAAACCTTATAAAGTGCTTTAACTAAGCTCCTCTTAAGATATAAAACTGGAATTTATTATAGGGAATCACAGTAGGGAGGAGCATCTGTGGTTTGGCAATTTTTAAAACGTGGAAATAATCACGCCCCCTCATAGGTTAAATATACATATCTCCCAAAAGCTATCTCACTAAAGCTATATCAAACAAACTTGCTCAGAATAAGTCCATGCACTGGGAAAATAGTGAAATCCGATAATAACCACACCTACCTCTCATGCAAAGGTTGTGTTGAAAACTGCTAAAAGTAGGTTAACTCGTTGACGAAACACGTCAGAAGCATTAAATTTCACAACCGAAATCGTACTTAAGGGCTCCAAAGGAATCAGTAAAAAATTTTGGCAAAGGAAAATCCGAATAGAACTTTTGAAACCCCAGATACAGTGTGGCCCCCAGATACAGCCCATGGCTGACCTTACAACGAAAATATCGGTCAATCTGTGAGATATACATTGAAATTCAGAGCATATATTTGTCTGATAATATAGTGAACTTGTGTCCAAGGTGGATAAAATCAGGTAAATACATCCTCTCATATAAAGATTTTCGAACTTCCGGTTATCTTTATACCATATATATCGGTCAATATGTGAGGTATCGTAATGAAAGTTAGAAGCGTATCTTGCTGATAACAGTGTACTCTTGTGCCTAAAATGGATTAAATTGGCTACATACTTACCCTAGTCCCCATGTACCTAAGATACGTATTTTAAACTCCTAGTTGGCTTCATACGGTATATACGGGTACATATATTATAGATATCTTAACAAAATTAACTGAACGTGTAATATTGGATATGCTATAGTTTAATGACGAAAATTTCTGAAATCGATTAATGAATTACACCGTTCTAATGAGTTGGCTTCATAAAATTGCTTGGAAACATAATCTGGAGTCACTTGAGTAATGCCAATACAGCAAACAATCCAGATCTTTTCGTAGCCCCAATATACCCGATACTTCCGGGCTTAAAACTGACTTTAAACCGTTTACGTTGGACAATATGTGGAATATTTTAAGAAAATTAAGTGGATATGTTTTCTTAAACATAATGTATTTTCCAAACCCTATATCCCTAATATAATGATTTCCTTTTTTCTGGTTGACTTTTTCCTCATATATCTAATATATTCATTAAACCACTTTGGTTGAGTTTATATCGCATATATCATTTTTGAGTTAATTTGGTAGATTTTAAAATAAATTGCTCTGACACGAACCAAAATATAGCAATGAAAGTACATGAGTCTATGACCTGTAATATAAGTTAATAAGATACCAAATATGATTGCAATCCATTGACAATTTCGTTGAATAATGAATGTTGAATTCTTCCGCAATATTTGTTAACATAAAATTATGCCCGCACCTGAAAGCACATCCCCGCTTCTGATCCTTGCACATTGCGAGAGTATAAAATGTTCGGTTACACCCGAACTTAGCCCTTTCTTACTTGTTTAATGTGAAGTTTTGTAAAAGCCTGAAAATATGACAACAGCTTGGATCTTCGAAAATTGCGAGGGTATAAAATGTTCGGTTATACCCGAACTTAGCCCTTCCTTACTTGTTTAATATAAAGTTTTTCCCCCACCTGTAAATTAGCCCCCCACTTTGATCTTGGAAAATTGTGAGAGTAGAAAATTTTCCGTGACTTTCGAACTTACTTGTTCTTCCTTATTTGTTTTAAGAACATATATAAGTTCGTATGCAGTTTTAGTCCTTAGCTATTGATCCGATACTAATGATACACATTTGATAATAATGATAAAAATAATTTATTATGTCATATTATGACTTTTTTTACTTTCAATGAGTTATGAAATTGTTCACGGAAAAATTGTATGTGCTCATTGGGCATCAAAATACTTCTAACAATATTTATGTTAACATGTTACATATGCAACTATTATATATAAATATAAGCTTCCGACTCTAAATAAATGTAATAAATATGTAAATTTGAGTATACAACTACGTTTTTCACTGTTTGAGCTTTGCGTGCATATGACCAAAAAATCTCTATTACATCTGCTTTTGCTTACTTATATCCATAGCTTGATAACTTAATTAATTTGAAAATGCAGCCGCTTTGTCGTCTAGTTTTATCAAATCCTGTGATGACACTGTGACGCAATAAATTTTGTATGTACATACATATGTTTAAAAGTACATCATTTCATATACATAATAATAAACACATATACATTCGTATTCATGCAAGAAGGAGTACTCGGGAGTCATAAAACGGTTATCCATGTTAATAAGCTATAAATTTTCCTCGGAATAATTCGGTGACAACTTAATACAACTTAATACTGTTTTTAAAGGTGCATATTTTCTTTCCATACTTCAATTCTGAATTATTAAATAAGAGTATGCAAACCAAAAGTAAGGGACAGATAAATAAGGTTTTTTATATTGGCTATAGACCCCATAGACTTGGCAAACCGCATGAATATAGCCAAGAGATAGGTTAACTTGATTATTATTCCATTGTTCCAATATTCCGAACATGCGTTCGAAAGCTGCTGTGTTTGTGCGTCTTTTTCAGTATTTGTCATTCATTTGAACCGTAAACAACAACAATTTTTTTAACTCAAATATGTCGAACTTTGTGCCTGAAAAAGTATTTTTTGTGTAAAAAAAATGGAGTTCTTTTTCATTACGTTAATATGAATAAAACGTCTGGAAAATGCCGAAAGCCATCATATTTTGGTGGAAGTTTATGGTGAACATGCTCTAGCTGAGCAAACGTGCCGAAAGTGGTTGATGGCTTGCACGATTTAAAAGTGGTGATTTTGGCTTGTTAGACGAAGAACGTCTGAGGCAGTCAAAAAAGTTTGAAGATGAGTAACTGAAGCATTCCTCGATGAAGATTGTTGCCAAAGACAAGAAGAGCTCACTGATTCTTTGAGTGTCACTCAAGCAGTCATTTCAAGACGTTTAAAAGCAGCCGGGTACATTCAAAAGCAAGGAAATTGGGTGCCATGTGAATTGAACAAAAAAGACGTTTAGGGACGATTTTGCATGTCAGAAATGCTGCATGAACGCTACAAAAGAAAGTCGTTTTTGCTTCGGATTATGACGGGTGATGAAAAATGGGTCCATTACGACAATCCTAAACGCAAAAAATCATATGTGAAACCTGGCCAAACAGACCAATTAACGATAAAGCCGAATATCCATGACGTCAAGGTAATGCTATGTATTTTGTGGGATCAGAAGGGTGTGTTTTATTACGAGTTTCCAAAACTGGGTGAAACCATTAATAGGAAATGCTACCGACAACAATTCATCAGATTTAAGCGAACTCGAGGCAATAATTTTCCATTGTGGCCATGTTCGGCCTCAGGTTGCAAGACCGGTTACAAACTACTTGGAAAACAACGGCTGAGAAGTTTTGCCTCCCTACCTTATAGCCCAGTTCTTACCCCTACTGACTACCATTTCCTCCGGTTGATTCAGAATGCCCTCACTGGAATATGGTTCACATCAAAACAGAGTATCAAAAATTGGCTTGATTCATTCTTGGCGCAGTTATTTTGGGATAGCATCCTAAAATTGTGAGAAATGTGGAAACTATTGCAGCTTCAGAAGGGCAATACTTTGGATAATACTATCGTATTATCAAATGAGAATATTTTTGATCAAATATTAAAAGAAAATCACAAGTAGTTGTAGACCCAATTCATAAAAGTGAACCCAACAATAGCGCATCTAGCAAATTCAAAATATTGTGAAAATTTACGGTGCTTTAAAAACTTTATAATAAACATTTAAAAGTTCTCGTGAAGTTTAGTTGGTCTGGCTTTAGTAGTTTACAAGATATGTAAATTAAAACAATGATACCCAACGAAAAATTTGAAATTTGTAGCTTAATTCGTGAAGGAGTAGATTACCTTATGTTTTTTCGAATAACTTGCACGAGTAGTCGGACTTCCTGAGAGACTTCGTCAAATCAATTTATCTCGCTATCCTTATCATTTCGCTAAATCTAGATTAATTTTTGGAGTTACACTCGACAACATGTTGGGAGCCAATATTGTCAAACCAATTTTAAAAAAAGATTTACAATTTTTATAAACCTATTTATGAGAACGCAAAAACCTTGGAAACGACGTCTGTAAGATATGCAATTTTAACTCATTGGGTGGGCTGTGCCGCAGATAAATCAAATATTTAAATTTTCATTGATTGGAGAGTTATAGCAGAAGTTTACAAGTTGACTATTTAATATGTAGATACATATTAGGGACCTGTATGAATAAAGGGAGGTATTTTGATAATAGTCGAGTTATAGCGAATTATGCGTATGCGTAATTATACGTAATGCGAAAGTATATTATTATGATATTTAACCATAGGAAATGGTAAAAACATGAATATATTGAACCGATGGTACCAATCAAAATATGTAAAAGACTTCGGTTCAGTTCGCAATTTACACAATTATATTAATTTTTTGTTTAAGCAATTTACAAAAAACCTTTTGACACACGTAAAGAAGAGTTTTTTAGAATACTAGAGATATTATTTGCAAATTACTTTACCAAAATATTGAATGAGCACATTAATAAATATAGGAAATAACATAATCATTAATATTAAGGCTTGCTACACTTTTGTGCATATTTTCAACACAATGAATAGGAAACCTAATTGATAGCTGCGTACCAATATAAGTATACTCGATATTGGCTTATGAATTTACTATGTACATTCAATTAGTTAAAACTCGATTGTCCTATATTTGCAATACGATATATGTACTTGCATAAGTTAATGCTTGTATTATTATACAATATTTTAAATTGTGTGTATCAGTATTTAAATAAAAGCAACCGATTGAAAATCTTTTTCTATTCACCAATATATTTTCTTATGAAAAATCAACTCGAACGCTCACATACAATAGGCAAAACATAAAAAAAAATTAACGACAGCCACGACACCATAATCGTATTTTAAATAAGATCATGAATATTAACAGCGGCTGTGGTTGGTGTAGTAGAAATTTAAGGAAAACCTTCACTGGTAACAGAAATAACTACTCAAGGTCACGGCGGTAATAATAATGATTTAATGACATCCATAAATAATTTTATGGCTTTCAACTCATTCATTTCTTTGTGTATAGCGAGTAAATAGGCTAACGAACAGCAAAAACCGATATACAAGTATGTTCATACATGTTTTAGTACATTCATGGAAAACATAACAACATTGGAGGGTAATAAAGTGTTAAACATAAGAGAATTACAGTAAATACAATGGAAGAAACGCAAGAAAGAGAAAGTGACGAATTAGTTTCTATTCAAGATGAACAAAGTATATTGACTCTAGAACGAAGAGTAAATAACCAAATATTCTAATATATTTTATAATTTAACATAAATACATAGCGCATGTAAACAACATCTTGCTTAATATCGCTATCCCACATTCATAATATATGATAAGGTGATATTTTAGGTGATATTTATTTATTTTATATCATACATATTAACTTTCGAATACATCGGATTCTATATTTGTTTGGTTTAAATTAGTGATTATATTTTGATACATTAGGATCCAGTGATAATACGAAATTTAAAAAGTAAGAGAGGACTAACATCGGTTGTAACCGAACATTTTACACTCTCACAATGTGCACGGATCAAAGGCGGGGAAATACTTTCAGGTGCTGGCAAAACTTTGTAATAAAAAATATTGAGCAAGTAGTCAACATTCACTAATCGACGAAACTATTGATCGATTTCATACATATTTAGCGCTAAACCATATTATGTTTAAGAAAACTTATTTTCGATAAAAGAGCATAGGCACTGGGTTCACATATTCAGTATATGGGGGCTTGAAAATTTATAATCCGATTTCGACAATTTTCAGACATGAGAAGCCTTACCCCAAAGACACCCTTTGTACAAGGTTTTGCTACGATATCTTTATTGGTAATTGATTTATATACTGTAACGTGCAAGAATCATATGTAATTTAAAATTGTGATATTATTCACATTAATTTGCATATTTGACCACTACAATATTTTGCCAGTATAATATGTGGATGCAAATTAATGTCATGAATCAAATTCGGTTGAAATTTTTATAGCAGTTCCTGAGATATAGGATTCCACCCCAAAATTGGCGGTTCCATTCCCATGGTCCAGGGAAGTGCCAGAGGGATTTGTCCTAAGCAAGTTTTTTTAATATGGCGTTAGAGGTTCGTGGGATATGTATATCAAACATATTTGCATATCCACTGTTTAGAAATTTTCAACCCACAGATGTCCCTTTTTTCTGCGATTACCTACACCAAACTCCAGTTTTATATCTTAATAGGGAGCTTAGTTATAGCATTTTATATTTTTACGTTTAACGTCATTTTGTAGGCAATCCAATTACGGTCATCTGCAGTACAAATCTCCTCGGAGTAAGGGAACATGTGTACCAAGTTTTATCAAGATATCTTAAATTTTACTCAAGTTATCGCTTGCACGTATGGACGGATGGACGGACGGACGGATAGAGAGCCACTCGGAATTCAACTCGTCTCGTCATCGTTATCATTTATATTCATATAACTCTATATCTATCTAGATTAGGTTTAGGTGTTACAAACAACTGTAAAGTGAAGAAAACTTCAATGTTATACTCTTTGCAACATGTTGTAAGATTATAAAATGTTTTCAGAAAATAGGTGTTTATTTAAATGTCCCTTACTTCAATTAAATGTTTCACCACCACATACTCGGTACAGTGTTACAATAACAAGTGTGTTGAGGTTAATTAAGATTCACTTGAGCCCGATGTTTATCTAACGGTTGTTTGAAACATCTAATACTAATCGTGATATATATAGAGTTATATATATAGAAATAAATAATAAAGTAAATTTTTTAATTAAAGTTCCAACCATCAGTGGAGTTTTTATTCATATGTTATTCATATACATATGTACCGATATATTTTGATTTGATGCTTTAAATCTGATTGGCTTTAGCAAAGTGTTTTTTATAAAGAAAAAACCGCTTAAAATCATATAAATGTCCAATTGCGTTGTGTTGTGAATTAATAGCGATACGAATAGCGACTTTGATAACTCAAATAACTTTTTTCATACTTGAACTGAAACGAATAGACTTGGTGGGCATCTTCATAGACATACGCCGTGCCAAATATGCATTTTTTTGGATTATAGTAAAGAACTTTATATAAACTAATAGCCAACAATGTTTTTTGAAGAAAATAGCCGTCTTATTCTACCTTTTGTTTCTATAATTCAATTATAGTGCACTTTTTTAATTCAGTAACATATACTGAATTTTAATCTCCGCTTTCAAGCGATGAGACGAGTATTATGACAGATCCGTAAATAAACCTTAATATACGAATAAAACTGATATGAGAAATAATCTTCTGAAAAATATTAAAATCGATTTACATATGAAAATACCCTCATGTCATAAATATCTTAATTTCTGTCCCTTGTGATAATTGAACAAAATATATCTCTTAAAAGAAGTGAGCTATCTATTCCCAACGGTAGGAGGACCAATGCTAAATTTGGTAATTGACAATAACATACCTTTCATTCCACAAATATACAAAATATCGTCCATATAGTTAATTAGCCATATAGTTAGTTAGTTAACAATAACTACTGCGATGAAGATGTGATGTATTTACAAAAACCTATGTACACATTATCTTGATACTAAATGTCATTTAATCAATCAACAAGTAGAGAATATACTCGTAGTTATTTCCTTTCACGTCTTTGACTTTCCAATGAATATCTCAGGCAATGTACCTTTCGAGAAATTAATTTAATACATTTTTAGTTTGCCTATCCTCATAATATATATATTCAAAATATTCATATTGATATTCAAAATTATTCAAAAAACAAAATTATTAATCCTCCCATTTTTTTTATATATAAACAAACTTTACTGCGTAATTGTTATGATATGTTATTGTTTTAATCTTGTTTTGTTCAAAACAGAAATATCAAATCAAAAACAATAACAATTTAATCCATCACTTATTAATATTGATATGTACTTTGATATATTTTGAGTTAATCGGCTCATTCGATTTTTTTACAAACACTTTATATGGTGCATGTTGTATCCTTTAACAATGCCAACAAATTTACCGCGGCAACAATGTCGGTCGGTGAAACATTGTTGCGCCTATTAGATTTTAATTAAGCAACAATTCTGTAGTTAGGCATTTTTTAGTATTGGTGTATGGCTGATTGCACATTCAGTGTGGACAACCAGCTGTATACTGATAAATGAACTGAGAGAATACGAACCAGAAATAAAGCGAATAATCGGCTCCATGTATTTGCTGTGAGTGTTCATTGAATTTGCCTAAAAACTGCCTTTGCAACTGTTGTAGATTGTAGCATTATATTTATCCCGGTTTCTTGTCAACAGTTGGTGGTCGGTCATCTAGTGCAAGCGTACGCCCGTGGCAGCTGGCGAAAATATATACCGGCTTCAGAAATAGCTACTTGTCGTCATAAATTTGTGGAAAAAATGGCCAATTTACGCAGCAACGCACATGAAGTTATTTGCAAATTTTTATTGGTCTCATTTGCTGTTGTCGTTTTTTTTAATTCCTTTGGAACATTCGTTTTGCATATAGTTGGATAACTTGCTTAGTTTCATTAAAATGTTGTCATATTAGCGCACTCTTAATCTGCATTCACATCCAAAGCTCAAAACCGGCAAACCGTTTCACTTCAATGCTTTAAATTCTTCCCGCAATGCCAATTAAGCAAATCTGCAACAATGTTGCACCACTGCAAGTGCCAAGTCACGAAAACCGAGTATTATCAATCGCCATTTGCCACATTGCCCTCGTATCTATATTCGTATATTCATTCGTTAATGCACACTCATACTTATAAATACTAGACGATGACTTTTTAGAATTCAGACATTGAATATACTAATTAATATGCTACTCAGTACAATACTAAAAGCATTGTAGTCAAATGAAGAAAATTAAAAACAAATGGTAAGTGCGCTTAAGCAGTGAAACTCAGTAAAGCTGGATTCATCGAACTCACTCTAACCTCCAAGTGAATTTTACGTATTCAGCTTATTAAGTTTATGTGTTATGTTTAGTTAGATGAAATTGAACAAAAATATCCTGTAACACAATTCTAAAAATCAAAACTGGAATTAGAAGAATCCCTTCTGGATCTATAAAAATATTTTCAATTTTAGGAAAGGTTTTTTTTTATGGTATGAAAGCACACGATATTTATGTAATACATACATAATATATATAATAGTATATATATATATATATATATATAATACTTACATATCTAATACAGACATGAAAATTTTTTTAAATGTTGGAGCTGTCTTATTTGGTATCTTACTAACTTCTATTATAGCTCATAGATTCACTTAGTTTCTTAATGCATTTTCCTTCGCATTCGAAATATTTATACTAAAATAAAACCAATTAACTCAAACGCAATAAACTCAACCAAAAGGGCTAAACCTAATATAGGTATATTAGGAAAAGGTCAGCAATAGAATGCGAAACAATTATATTAGGGATATGGAATTTAAACCAAGTAATAGACCGATTTCATTCATATTCAGATTTCATTAAAATTTCGCTCATTTTGACTAACGTAAATGGTTAAAGTCAGATGGAAAGTCGGAAATCCCCATCTCGGATATATTATGGCTAGGGGAAGGTCTGGACTAATTGCAGCAACTTTTGACATTACACAAGTGTACCCGAGAATATGTTTCCACACTATTTAATGAAGATAACTCACACATCAGCAAATATATTCGGCATAAAGTCTGACAGTGTGGCTGAGTAAAGTGACACAGATTTATTCTGAATTTCGATAATACGAGTACACCTCACAGATTGACCGATTTTTTTGGTAAAAAGTTAGCCTTAGGTACTGAGTCCACATATTCGGTATATGGGAGCTTGAAAAGTTATATTCCGATTTCAAAAATTTTTAGACGTGAGATGGCATACTCCAAGGGCACTCCTTGTGCAAAGTCTTGCTCACATATCCTTATTAGATTGCTCCGATACTATCATATGGAATTCAAAAGTGTGTTATATGGGAAGTAGGAGGACCCCGATTTTACCCATTTTCGCACTCTAATATAAGGGTGCAAATATAACGCCATGCAACAAATGTGGTTGAAATTGGTACGGTAGTTCCTGAGATATAGGGTTTTATCTACAGGTGGACGGTACCATATCCATTGTCCAATTTTTACAATAATTCATTTGAAACCCTAAAATATTATCTTGGCTATGAAATTTAATGCCTCTGACGTGTCTTTTGAGCGAGTTAACGAACACTTAGTAGTTTCAACATAACCTTTGTGTGAGATATTTGCGTCCTTGTTAGCCGATGTCACTCATTTTTCCAGTGTATAAGTAGTTGCATGAAAGACTTACTTTGAGTAAGGTCGGTTGGCATAGATTTAGTGGTTTGGAAGATATGTACTCTAAATCTTTTAAGGGTGGGGCCATATCCACATTTTAAAAATGTTCAATCCACAGATGCCCTTCTCTACTGTGCTTTCTTGTACCAAAACCCAGTTTTACAATATATCTTAATTAGAAGCTTAGTTATGGAATTTTATAAGTTTTCGTTTAACGGCATTTTGTGAGCGTGGCAATAATCTGGTTCCGCCCACCTGCTATACCAACCTCTTCAGGATGTCAAGGAACATGTGTATCAAGTTTCATTTAGATATATCATTCAAGTTATCACATACGTGAACAGACGGACGGACAGACATTCACCCGGAATTCAACTCTTCTCGTTATCCTGATCATTTATATAGATATAATTCCATATCTTTCTCGGTTAGTTTTATGTGTTACAAACAACCGTTAAGTGAACAAAACTATTATACACAGCATGTTGCGAGAGTATAAAAATGTCTTATATCTACATATACTTTTCTTGTTTTTAACGTGCTTTTAACATAGTTCTTTGGGGCACCTCCCGATATAAGGAATATTTTCCGGATTTTCTGCATTTCTGCATTTCTGCGGAAGCTATCTCAAAATTAAAATTTTAGCTCCCCACTACACCACAGTTATGCACAATATATTATATAGTTTACACACATTACATGTATGAATATATATTATAATAGCCTTTATAGATCTTCCTGTTCACCTTCTTAAAAAGAAAGCTTCTACTTCTATACAATATCTATTCTATTCTACATCAATATATATTTACATTTTTTATTATGTTATCCTCCGAACTATACCACCCACCCATTTGGATAATAGAGCAATACTGAATGCGAATAATTCTGTCAGTTTTCCATTTGGATAATGGAAAAAATCCATTTCCATTTGAGCCATATATTTCCATCTACATCGTTAATGGAGTCGACATTTATTTGGATTATTTTTAGCAAAACATGCAAGGCAGCTTTACTAGTATGAGGAAAGCTATAACAAAAGTCAAACCAGTTTCAATAAAACTTGCAGGAGAATTTGCCAGAAGTGTGCACAACGACAAAGAAAAGAGATAGAGGGGACAGTCGAAAACAACTGAAAGTTTAACGAAGTTGGTAGTATAACACTCATTTTCAGATAGTTTCTTATTAGCATTTTTATATTTCCAAAATGAGTCGTAATGAAATTTAAGTCGAAAAATCTAAAAAAAAATAGAAGTGATATTTGGTATTCGGGGAGATGAATATATACATATGTATATAGACGGATGACGATGCAAGTAACACCCACACAAACTCTCTTATCAATGAGACGGTGGTTAGGAGAAAACCAGCGGTGAAGAGGTCATTTCAGACTCAACGTACATTACAAGATAATAAAATCATATTTGGCGCCAACTCAAATATAATTTTTGAAGAAACCAATTTTAGTGTTTTTGTTTAGTGTTATGAGTATGTACATCTTCGTATATACAAACGAAATTCACTTTGTAAATACATGGAATAGTATATAGTTCTTCTTTCGTAATAAATACTAATAGTATCCCCGATTTCCCAAGAAAGTACCCGAATTGTATGAAAAACTTCCTGTAGCATATATTAGCCTTTCGAAGGCTGTATAAAAATTTAAGGGTCTTCGATTTGTCCAATAACAACAATTTTTAGATTACATTAAAGCCGAAAAATACCCAGCATGGTTTCCTAGTCTTAATCTATACTGAAATTAATATAAAATAGGAGAACAAGTTAAAGAACCTATTTAAAGGAACATTAAACATGTTTCGTTTATGAAAACATATTTTTTTATATATACGTAATTATATGCACATATTAAAAACTGAAACAGAGTTTGCCGACTTTTTATCATAAAACCGATTTATAAATTTTCTAGCAAGCGGTCTCTCAAGATTGCTTTCACTTATTGGAATTAAAGCAGGAAACGATAACTGAGTTCAAAGACAAAAAGAATTCAAGTGTAAGAAATATTCATAATTGAACAAACGCCACGATGTATTACTACAACAAAAAAAATGCAGACAATCAATATGGCGAGGCCATAATGAATATAGACTCCGTCATTGCACAGTAAACATATTCCAATAAACAAACCGAGTAAAAATAAAACAGTATAAAGAAATCCTAAAAAATGATAAGCATTAAGCAACACTTGCATTGCATATTCAAACGCACGCACAGTAAGATATTATTACACTCCCGCAACATGTTGCAACAGAGTATATTAGTTTTGTTCACCTAACGATTGTTATTAACATCTGAAACTAATCGAGATAGATACAGAGTTATGCGTATATAAATGCTTAGGATGACGAGACGATTCAGATTGAATTCGGAGTTTCTGTCTGTTCGTCCGTCGATCCGTCTGCCGTGCACACAATAACTTGAGTAAAAATTGAGATATCTTGATAAAAATCAGTACACATGTTTCCTGACACTCAGAGGAGCTTAGGATTGCAGATGGGAGTAATCGGATTACTCTCACGTCCACAAAGGACCGTTAAACGCAAACTTATAAGATGCTATAACTAATCTCCCAATTAAGATATAAAATTGGAGTTCGCTATAGGGAATCACAGTAAGGAGGGCCATTTGTGGATTGAAAATTTCGAAACAGTGGATATGCCCCCACCCCTTAATGGCTTTAATACACTAAAGCTATATCAACCAGACTTGCTCACATGGGAAAATGAGTGAAATCGGATTATAACAACACCCACCTACCATACAAAGATTATGTTGAAAACAATTTCATTACGTTCGTTAACTCGCTGAAGATTTACGCCAGAAGCATTAAATTTTATAGCCAAAAGGGCTATAAGGGCTAAGGGATAGTGCTTAAGGGCTTCAAAGGAATCGATTTAAAAATTGGACAATAGCCAAGACACTGCCGAACCTTAGGTGAAACCCCGTATCTCAACTACTATAACCAATTTCAACCAAATTTGGTGCATGGCATTAATTTGCATCCACATGTTATTCTGGAAAAATGTTGTAGTGGTCAAACATGTGGATGCAAATTAATGTGAATAATATTGCAATTTTAAATTTCTTATGATTCTTCTTCATAAAATTGCTTGGAAACATATTCCTGAGTACACTTGAGTAATGCTAAACGTTACTGCAATCAGTCCTAACCTTTTCCCAGTCCCAATATACCCGATAAATGGACTTCCGAGTTTAAAACTGATTTTAAACCGTATATGTTGGACAATATTTCCAACAATATCCCCGTATATGTGGGATATTTTAATGAAATTAAGTGGACATACTTTCTTAAACATAATATGTTTTAGCGCTGAATGCGAATTAAATCAATATAGACCTTGGTCTAAATCCCATATTCCTAAAATAATGATTCCCCAGAGAATAGAAATGTTAACCAGAGAATAACCTCTTCCTAAAATAGCCCTTTTGTTTGAGTTTATATCACATACACGTATATGATTGTATTGAATTGGGTTGATTTTAATATAAATATTTCGAACATGAAGCAAAATGTAGTAATGAAGTTAAGTGAGTCTGCGATTTATAATATAAATTAGTGAGATAGTAATTAGATAAATATGAAATAATGACTTTGAAGTCTCATACAACATTTTGTAATACAAGATAAAGTTTGGTCAACACCTGAAAATATACCCCCGTCTTTGGTATTCGAAAATTATGAGAGTATAAAATATTCGGTTACACCCAAACTTAGGACTCCCTTACTTGTTTTTAAATATCTTCATTGAAGTATTATAAAAAAGGTTTTCCTTTTTTATCGAGTGGGAATAAATGTCAATGTTAAATTCAAGCCATAAATTCAAACAAATTGGAAACCACTTACTCTCACCAGAATACAAAATATATTCAATAATACAGAGAACATATGCGTGCAAATGCATTTATGAAGTTCAGCCCTCCATTCAATGTAACACTTGCCTCAGATCAAATTATCAGTCAAGTATTTAGATATATAAAAATGCGAGTTGCAGTTATTTTTTTTTACTTCCGCCAGTTATCAGCTATTAAATCATTATCTGCGTGGCACAAAAGTCAAGTAATTATCCAGCAGCATTGCGAGTACATTATTAGTTTTGAAGAAGGCGTCTTAATAAATTATATACAAATTTATTGAAATCTCTATGGGGAGATTGTTACATACTATGGTTTTTGTTAAAATTTAATCCTTCTCGAAGTCGCGTACTTTATTTAAAAGAGAAAAATTATTAAAATTTACTAGAATTTCGTAAAATATTTCAACTCACAAAGGCGATATGATATATGATATTTCATAAACAAATAAAACCTTTATCCTTTTACATCCAGCCACCCAAATTTAAAATGAATCTTTCACAATATATATAATACATAAATATATATATGTGGCATTTCTTAAAGATATATCCAGATATAAACTTATAATTAATAACAACCAAGTTCGTCACATACAAGCTAATACATGTACATTGTACATATATTTAATAACATTACTAAAGTTTATGCCAATAACAACTGTCTTCACAAAAAAGAAATACTTAAATAAATAAAACAAAGCTACTTGTTAAAGGTTATTGCACTCAAAACAATACTACTCACTCAAGGTATTTTTTTAAATATAAAATATATAAGTATATATATAAATATGTATATATAATATATATATATATAAATATAAAAATATGGAATTATAAATATAAATGCAGAAATATTGTTAATATAGCTCTTTCTTATTATTATATAACTCTGTTCTTTTTATATGAACTGAATATTACATATTTACCTGTTTTTAACTTTTTGGATCCTAAGTTTTATTACTTATTTTCGCTTAAAAGCATTTCAGTGGCAGGTAAATATAAAAATATTAAGAAATATTTTACTAAATGTATTGTATATTTCGTATTATAGTTAAATGTTAAATTATTGATATTATAATAATGCCCACCATGTTTGCCATAATAGGTAACAATGGTTATAGAACAATATAGAGAACTTGATCATACACTTTTAAAAATATTACAGATATCTGATAACGCGAGCTTCCTGAGGAATTCACAAAAGACTCTGATAAAATGTTTTTAAACATTAAAAAATTTCATTTTTGTAAATTGGTATCAAAAGTATTTATTTATTGTATTAATTTTTACAAGGGCTTCAAATTATTTGTCTACAGTATTACAGATTTTTACAGTACTATTTTTTGACTTCAGTAAGAAAATAAGTGCTTATCCACATACAAGAGCATAATTTCCGATTTCGATTGGATTTCGATTTCACTCATTTTCACACTATCTAAAAAGGTGCAAATATAATGTCACCCACGAAATTTTATTAAGTGGACGGTGTCGCACTCGTTGTCCAATTTCTATACCGATGCCTTTGAACCCCTGAAGTACCATCTTGGAGGTGCAATTTAATGCATCTGACGTGTGTCTTCAAAGAATTAACGCACAGTTAGTAGTTTTCAACATCACTTTTGCATGGAAGGTGAGCGTGGTTATAATCCGATTTCACTAACTTTCCCGGTGTATGAGTTTGGTTGATATAGCTTTAGCGGTTTGTAAGATATGTACTTTAAACCTCTTAGGGGGCATGGCCACACCTACCTTTTCAAAAATTTCAACCCGCAGATGCGCCTGACTACTGTGATTCCATACACCAAATTATCTTAATTTGTTGCTTAGTTATAGCGCTTTATAAGTTATCGTTTGATGGCATTCTGTGGGCGTGGCAATAATCAACGATAGGTCAACCGCCCAACTGTAATACCAATCACGACAGCGTTGATATAAAAACGTCTTAATTTTTATTAAAGTTTTTGCTAACACGGGCAGTCGGACAGTCGAACGGACAGACAGTCACTTGAAATTCAACTCTTCTCGTCATCCTGATCATTTATATATACAACATGTAACTCGATATCTATCTCGGTTAGTTTTAGGTCTTCCTAATAACCGTTATATGATATATATATATATACCTCATGTGTATATATATATGAGAGTATAAAAATAGTTTGCGTGGAACTGCACATTAAACAATCTAAAAAGGTAATTCTTCTCAGCCGGAGTACAAAAATTTATAAGATTTATTTAAAACTTAACACAAATAACTAATTTTACATTAATTTGACCAGATATACGTGCTAATATACATAACTTGTGCGCAAATCTACTTTCAAAATATATAAATTCTGATGCCTAAAAATGTGTGTGTATGTTATTCTTATTGGCATTATTATTATAGATATTACTATTACTTTTATATAGAATATTCTGATTCTACTTCAAGAGCTTGGAAGCATTGAAACGAAATGTTCTAATTATTTCATAGATATTCTGAAAAATTCCATCTAAATTGTAGGCACTTACACCGGTGCAAATGTTTATTAGTGTTTGTGAGCTGAATAGTCCGGAGAGTCTTCGGTAGAGTTGCATTTGTGTGAGTGAGCAATTAGTTAACTAAGAGAATTAAAATCATAGTTCACAGGGAAAATTGAGTGATGGAGAGAGTGCAAACAAGACACTGGGTTATATGTTTCTTTGCGTACCTACGGCGCCATCTTTGTGTGAGTTTACGCAACAATCCGTCTTCATTCAGCAAATTCTAACAGAAGATGACGCTAAATAGGAAGACAACAGCATTTAGCATAAGAATAAGAACTAATTTATTTTCATAAAATTCGCTCGCGTTCATGCAAAGACTGGGGATCGCTGCAGTAAAATGCGGTGTGTAATTGTTTCAAAACTATTTAAGATAAAAGTTTTATCTAAACGAGCCTATTTTTAAAATTAAATATTATTAAAAAATTTTGAAATACCGTCTTTATCGAGCTACGATGACGAGCTATGAAGGGAGGCCAAACGTCCATTTATACCATATATGTATAAGTACTTATTTGCATATATATACATTTATAAGTCCCGGGACAGAACTACAAGATTATGATGATCTGGTAAACTTTAGTATTCCAACTTACTCGTGGTTAACGTACTTTTCGTAATAACTTCTTTTTTCAAAACTGAAATGACCAAAGTCGAAAATCTTTCTTCCATATTTGGCGGATAACAAATCTTACACCGAAACATTTTTTCGAACCAGGTCATTAATCTTTCATTTCAAGACTTTGTAACATGTTCAATCTTATGTTTCATTAGAATCCCCCTGCGGGTCGGGGGATAAGAATAACCCGCGGTAAGGCATGCCTGTCATGAAAGGCGACCAAAATCCATAAAATGCACTACATTACACAAATAGACTTTGGCCTTAAAATAGGCTTAGCCATGTCAGAAAAAGTGCTATATTACTTAGCTTGAACTGAGTTTATAACACTTTAAATGTATTATGCACACACTTAAAGAGGCATTTTAGTTCAAGCTACAAATGCCACCAGTCTGAGTTGAGTGGGTAGCTCAACTGAAAGTAGCCCCGGTTACGAGGTCTGACTGGAGGTGGTGGCTGTGATTTAATACCTGAATGCGGGTAGAACTGTTGGGCGGTACAGTTCAGTGTGGAGTTGCATTGCAACCGGGTGTCTGACCCAAAGTACGGCAGAGGTTTTAGATAGGCCTCGAGCCCTACCAAGGTGGTTTTTGTGTCCATTTCCACAATGCCGATCGGTACCGTTGGTTTTAGCAAAAAGCTATTACTAATGGGCGCTGATCAACGCATTATATTGATTCGATGTGTTTTTGAACACCGTGGAGTAAGGCTGTACAACGACAGGTATAGCACACGTATAGCACATCGTTCAATGTTTCATTAGAATAATTTTTACCACCTTATTTTAACGAAAGGATTAATACATTTTAACTATTCACAGTAATTTTTTCAATAGATACTAAAGTTTGATAAGCAACCGACAGATGACCTGAATAAATTTTTTGCCAACTTGAAGTTTACCTACTTTTTTTTTGTATGCTAATTACTGTGGACTAGCTTGGTCTTGTCTCGAGAAGGCGCAACTTTATGAATTGATTCACCTCACAAAAAACCCAATTTCGGTTTCTAATTCGGAAATTCTTTTGAAGTTTCCATAAAAAAGTGTAAGAAATCAAGTAAGGAAAGGCTAAGTTCGGATTCAGCCGAACACTTTATACTCTAGCAATTTGCACAGATCGAAAGGGGTAAAATATTTTCAGGTATTGGTAAAACTGAAAAATTTTGCATGTAAATTCTTTATTTGGCTTTCGACGAAGTTGTGGATGAATTACAATCTTATTTGGAATCCAAGTTTCTAGGATAATATGCATTTTCGAAGTATGTGAATTTTTGCCCAAATTATAAGACGACTATACTAATGTACTAAATTATTTTAAGGTGTTAAAAATTACAGTAAGGGTATAGTATAATACAATTATGCGGCATGTTGTTAGTGTATAAAAGGAAATGAGACTACCATGTATTCTTAAGCCTTTATTCTTTGACTTTCAAACTATATTTACAATGTCGTCAGCTTCCTCAACCATATTTTCACTGAATTTTTATGAGTGTCGTCAACTTATCATTCAATGCATAATACTTAGGTGGGGACAACACTAAATACCCATGACCATTACACAATCTTCTAATGAATTTGTTTAATATAATTTATTTAAAATATGTTATTCAAGTCTTACCCTATGCCGGCTTAACCAGCAGCAGGCTTAAAGTCAATGAAATAACGAGAATATGCTGAAGTTGTTCTTTACTCTCGCTACATGTTGCACAGAGTATAATAGTTTCGTTCACCTATGATGAAACTTGGTAACTAAATTTTTGTATCTATGTAAGAAGGTTGATATTGGAGATGCACGAAATCGTCTGCAAAATTCAGTGGAAAAAAATATTACAAAGCGCTATAACGAAGCCATAAATAAAAGGAGATATAGAGGATTCTTAAAATATCTCGGCACTTCTACGAAGTAATCCTTAATCCGGTGGTTCCGTGGGAGTGCCATGAGTTGGGGGTAGGTTAGGTTTAGCGGATTAAAGTTCCACCCACAGGATACATTGATATCTATCCTCCTACTATAAAAAAATGTTTAAAGCCATAAATGAGAATATAACACTGTAAATTGGTTGAAAAAATCGCAGCAGAGAGGAACAGCTGTAGTTTAAAACATGTGAAAAGGGGGAAAAGAGGAAAACATAGCCCCTAATAGGTTTAATATACACATCTCAAAACTTACTGAAGCTATAGCAATTAAATTTGCTAAGAACTAATTCTTCCAGCTTCTCCTCATATAACGGTTATGTTGAAAACTACTAAAAGTGCGATAGAGCGGAAGTGCGATAACTCATTTTGAGAAATACTTCAGAGGCACTAAATTTTATGAAAGAATGTATGGAAGGATTATATAAGAATCGATAAAAAGATTGGGAAAGGGGTGAGACAGTGCCTACTTTTAGATAAAATCCTATAGCTCAGGAAAGACTATATCAATTTCAAAAAATTTTTATGCATGATTTTATGGCAACATTCTTATGTCACGGTGTGTAAATGAGCTCACTTCCCTTATAACACAATTTTAAATTCCATCTGATTCTTTCACTTTACATTACAAATACCAGACATCAACGAAGATATTTCAACAAAACCTTGCACAAATAATGCCTTGACGTCATCTTTATTATATCCAAAAATGGTGGAAATCGTATGCCTGAATTTTCACTGAAATTATCGTGTGATCTGTGACATATGTTAACAAAATTCAAAGAGCACTTTTTCCTAGTTATTATTATATTATTATTATAATAATATTATTATTGTATTATTTTCCTATTCTAGTTCTTATTCTATTACTAGAATAGTTCCACTAACACCATATATCAAATATAAGGGTAACCAGTCAAATTCCCGGTTGGCTTCATATTACTTTAGTGAGGTATCTTAATGAAATTCAGAGACCACGCTTTCCTGATAATGGTGTACCCGCGTGTCAGAAATGGGAAAAATTGGGTGAGTACTTCTCCTAAGCCCAATATGCCTAATATAAACTTTTCAACATTGCGGTTTACTTAATTCATATATCGGTCAGTCTGCGAGATATCTTAATGAAACTCAAAGAACATCTTTTCCTGACAATAATCTATTCTGATGCATGTTTGTATTCATATCCCTAGTATAAGAATTTTTCAACTTCTAGTTCCCTTTATACCGTATATTTCGGTCAGTATGCGAGATATCAAGTGAACTTATATTGAGTGAAAATATCTTATCCAGAATATCTCGACAAAATTATAAGAGATATTATACTTCGATTATTATAATGTTATTCGGTAGCCAAATTATCGCTATTGCACCTTCCCACAGAACCTTCCATAGTACTGTTATAGTAACTTGATTTAGTTAGATTGATTTTAATATAAATATCTCGGACATAAAGCAAAATTTAGTAATGAAGTTAAGTGAGTATATGACATATATCGTAAGTTACTAAGATACCAAATGTGATTTTAATCCTCTCCCATCTCGTCGAATAATGAATTTTGAATTCTAATTGCAACATTTTAATATATGTAATAATAAAAATATAAGTTTTGTCAGCACTTGAAAATAATAATCCTGCCAATTGAGAGAGTAGAAAATGTAAAGTTATACTGAGCACTTCCTTACTTGTTATGTACAAATGTGTACCAAATTAAAGAATCTGACTGACTGACTAACAAAGTTAGAAAATTCACACGATTTGATTCCATATTATTAACTTTTCGCTCTTATTTAAAAGAGTAATTATTTTAATTAGATACATGTACAGAGCAATATGGGTACAAATAAATTTATGTATATATATATGCAAACTATATACTAAGGCTTTCTCTTCTTCTTATAAATTTCAAGGAAGCGTCTGATTGTATATACATACTTACGTACATACATCTGTAGGCTAACGTATTTGTAAACCATCAGACTTTCATTGACTTTTCTTATGTTTTTCTCTGTTCCAATATTTCAATACTCGGACCAATATGCGCATGCGTCGCATTTACGCTTTACCTACTATTGCCATCGTTCATAGTCGTTGTGCTACATTAATGTTGGTGGTTGGTAAGTCAGTACGAGTTCGTTTTGTAGCGAAAGCAACCATTCTAAAAAAGGCGTGGCCTATTTTCATGTTTAGGTGGAGGTTAAGGCCATGTCATCTGCGTTGGTTTCAACATAGGGTGTGTTAGGCTTTAGAAAAAAGTGAGTGGTGAACTCAATGAAAACCATTTTTAAATGGTTGTGTTAAGGGATTAATCGAAAAATAATTCAATCATATAAAAAGAAATCGAATTAAGAGGAAATATGTAATTATATCAAGCAATAATTAATAACTTTAATCAGAATTATTTCTTTTGTCCTCAAGTTAAGCAAATTACTCTGCCCCAAGTGAATAAACTAAAACTAAATAAAAAAAACTATGTCGTAATTTGTACCTACCATTTTTAACTACCATTATTTGGCATATTTAAGTCGTAGCAAAAATCTTTGGAAGGTCATTAATATTATGGAGATGTTTCGTAAATGTTTATTTTTATGTATATAAAGTATAACGAACATTGAAGAAAATACCACGTGTACTAAATAAAATTTACTCAGTTGCTAAAAAACAAAATGGAGGTACGACCTGGGAACAATTATAAAATTTCTTAAATTTCAAAAAAAAAAAATTTCCCTTTACTGAAAAGTTTGGAATCAATTTAAGGCCGCCTTATAAGAAAGTAAGATACTGGTATATCAAGCAACTAAAACAGTGGAAATTTTATAACTGCCAGAATCTCTTCCAAATTTTCGCTGATGGGTTAAATATCGTTGTTAATCCCAAATATTTTCATTTTGAGGGAAATTTATCGCAGAGATTATTTAAACAAACTCTAAATTCATATTGCTTGTTTCTTTGATGGTAACGTTACAAAATCGAAACCAAGTTATTCGTCATTGAAATTAAAGTAAAAGTCTTCCTGAAGTCAACTCAATATTCACTTCCACTTCACTTTCATTTTCACTTAAAAACTATTGCAATCACTTTATCTTCAGTCTTCAGAAATACCAAAATCATATTGAAAGAATTAATAACGTAAAATTACGAAATAAAATGACTCATTGGCCAAAGCCGACTGCCTATGAAATAAAAAAAACGTCGCTAAACAACATGCTGCAACAGAGTGCATTCGTCTTCTTCACCTGCCGGTTGTTTGTAACACCTAACTAGAGTAAAAACTGAAATACCTTGATGAAATCTTGTTACGTGTGTTATTTATCACTCTGAGAATAATTATACTGTTATTATAGAACTAAATCTTTAATCATGCTTCAAAAATTGAATTTGGTACTGAAATTTTGTGGTTCAAAAATGATTGAAAATGGGCATGACCCGCCATCTAATACGTCTTATATACATATCTCACAAGCTATTAAAGCGATACTAAACTAACTCAGTGAAAAAATTTCTTTCTAGCAGTTCTGAATACAGTGTGAAAGTGGGTTAAAACTTAGAATAATTTATTCAAAGTTTATCTTATACTATAGATATACTATAGATATATATATGTAGATATATACTTATATATATTTTACTATATAACTATTAAAAGTGCTCACTTTTTGGCGAAATTCCATATCTCAGCACTACTCGAGCAATTTGAACCAATTTTGGGGCATAATATAACTTAGTACCCTTATGTTACACTTTGAGATTGGAAATGAAAATCGGACTGCAACCACTCTTTACAAAATATAAATACACCAGCAATCAAGATACCGGAATAAAGCGTTTCACAAACAGTGCCTTCAAACTGTCGCAAATGTCATCTGAAATTTTTGAAATTGGACTTTATCTTTTCAAGGCCCCAGATACTAAACACGAAGACCTCAGCCGAAATACACCTATTAGATATATTTATATACTGTATTATGGTTCTGAAAAAAGATGAAATTCGTTCGTTAGTTACCCCAGCTTTCATATAAACTAAATGTAAATACATTTTAAAGGCATACTGCTAAAGACTAATGCATTCGGTCCAGATTTTCCTTTAGTCCCAATATAACCGACATAGTGAGTTTCGACTTTCCCTCCAAGTTTAAAGCGTTTATGTTGGTTAATAAGTGTGATATTTTAATAAAATTAAGTGGATACCATATAATTCCCTAGTTTACATTTTCCTCATATGCTCAATATATTAAATCTTCGCCTCTTAACTGAGTTTATATCATATATATCTCATTGGAGTTCATTAAGTTGATTTGAATATAAATACCTCGCACAGGCAGCAAAATTTAGTAACGAAACTAGAGGATTAATGTAACCTATAATATAAGTTAATACGATAATACAGATAATGAATTCTGAATTAATTTCCCACATTGTTTAATATAAAGTTTTCTAAGTGTAACTGACGGTATAACATTTCCCCGTCTTTGATCCTAACAAATTGCACCAGTATAAAATTCGATTACGCCCGAACTTAGCCCTTCGTTAAGTGGGGGACTTGATACAAACTCATTTTAGGGAGTTTACAATACAATGCTACAAATACAAATATTACGCATTGACTGTTAATCTGCAAATTTACATAATAAAGATTGTAAGCACAAAAACGTCGACCAAGAAGTTGTGTTGCCGAATATGTGAGTCGCTTTTTAGGGTACGAAATATTAGAAATAAGTAGTACGTTTGGGGAAAGACCTAGTTTCTTCTGAATTAGAATTAGAGAATTTTTAAGTTATGCTTCTTTCTATAAATGCCCAACTTCTCAAAATTCCTTAATTGTTTTAAATGATTCTTTTGAAGTAATTGCAAGCTTTTAGAAAGTTTAGTGGCATAATAAAATATTGAGGATTAATGGAAAACTATTTTGAGTGGCCAAATTTCGAAAGGATTGTGTGAACGTATTTTAAAGTGAAAATATTAATTTATAAAATTTGTAAATATTAAAAACTTAGAATCAAATACTAGCATAAATGATAGTTATTGTACAGTTGGTGCACACATGGTTTTCAATCCTAATATGTTTTTATACCCTTCAATATGTGGCAACAGAGACAGATATGTAGTTATATATATCAAAAAGATCAGGATGACGAGACGAATAGACTTTGGGCGACTGTCTAAAATGTAAAAATTTAAGTATCTTGATGAAACTTAAGTTGGTATTGCAAATGAGCATAATCCAATTATTGACGTACCAACAAAATGGCGTTAAACAAAAACCTATAAAGTGCTATAACGGATCAGCAAATTAAGGTACAAAACTGTAATTTGGTACAGGGAGTCACAGTATGAAAGACATCTGCGTTTTAAAAGTTGTTTAAAAGGTTATCTCAAAAACCACTAAAGCTATATCAACCAAACTTGCAGAAAGCTTTCTAGTACCTGCTCATACAGTGTGAAAATTGTTGAGAACTGATGATAAACACGCCTACCCCCAAATAACGGTTATGTTTAGAACTACTAAAAGCACGGTAACTCATTAAAGAAATACGTCAGAAGCTTTTAATTTCGCACTTAAGGTGTTACGGAAGGGGCGCATAGGACTCAAAATACAAATTATACCATCGGTGCGGCACGGAACTTTAAGGCTAAGTCCTATATTTTAGGAAGGACTTAAGCGATTTCAATTAGATTTGCTTCTAAACGTTAGCGTGACATTCTTATGTAACGGTGTGAAACTTGGCGAAATCGGATTATAAAAACGCATAATTCCCATACAACACAATTTTAAATTCCATCTGATTCATTCACTTTACAGTATATAAATCAATCACTAATAACGGTAACGAAATAAAACTTTGTATAATTATGCCATTGAGTTATATCATCTTATAAATATCTCAAAAATATCAGTTTAACTTTTGAAGCCACCCGATATCGAATATGTGGACCTCAGTGCCCATGGCTGACGTTTTACCAGAAATATCGGTCAATACGTAAGATATATTAATGGGCCAATAATGAGTAAAATCGGATCAGTACTTTCTAATTGCAATTTACAATTTCCAAAATTCCGATTGACTTAATACATCGTTCAATGTGTAAAGTATAATATTGCAACTCCTATATTCCTATAGGAATATTTTCCTAACAAAAGTGCGCCTGTGTGCCAAAAATGGGAAAATCGGGTTAATACTTCATCTAGTCCCGATATGCCCAATACAATAATTTTCGAAATTCGGTTGACTTTGTACCGTATATATCAGTGAGTCTGCGAAATATCTCAATGAAATCCATAGTATATATTTTTCTTGTAATAATGTGTCCTTATGCCAAAATTGGGCAAAGTTGTGTCAATAATTCCCTAGCGTCCATAAGCTTAATATAAGAATTTCAAACTTCCATTTGGCTTTATACCATATATATAGGGCAATATGTAAGATATTTTTTCAAAATTAAGAGAATGTATATCTTGGAATATAATAGTTTTGTGCTGAAAGTGGGTGAAATCGATTCATGAATTACCCAAACCTCCATATACTACATATAAAATAATGGTTTTCTTAAATCTAAAAGACTTTATGCCGAATATATTGGTAAAATTCCGAGTTATTTTAGTAAAAATGCTTGGAAATATATGTGTTCTCGAGCTTACTTCTACACATTACTACAATATAATGTCAAAAGTAAATGTTATCTGATTAGACCTTGCCTAGAACAAAATATACCCACTATTGTGATTTCCGACTTTCTAGACAACTTTAAACCATTTATATAGGACAATATGTGTGATATTTAACGAAATTAGGTGTTAATTAAGCGCTCAATGTCATTTAGCGCTGAATATTGAAAAAAATCGGTCTAGACCTTGGTCTAAACTCTATGATCTACTCCCTCTGGTTAACTTTTTTCTCATATGCACAATGTATTCATTTTCAATCCCTTGTTTGACAAAATACTTTACACAAAATTGAAAAAGAATATTTCTATTAGTATTACGTCATTCGGTATTCCCAGAGCACTAATATCATGAATATGCATAGATGATTCATCTTAGTTAGGTTGACTTTATGACTACATGAGCTGAAGTAAAAGTTAATATGATGCCAAATATGATTGTAATTGAATTCATTTGACAAATTTTTATACTCTCGCAACATGCTGCTAGAGGGTATGTTAGTTTTGTTCACCTAACGGTTGTTTGTAACACCTAGAACTAATCGCGATAGATATAGACATATATATAAATATATAGAAATGGTCAGGATGAAAAGACGAGTTGAATTCCGAGTGTCGGTCGGTCAGTCCGTCGGTCGGTCCATCGGTCCGTCCGTCCGTCCGTGCAAGCCATAACTACATACACACGTTCTTTGCCACCACAAGACGGTTTGTATTGCAGATGGACATAATGTCCAATTTTGCCACGCCCGCAAAATATAATTAATCGAAAAGCGATGAAGTGCTAAAATGAAGTAACAAATTAAGATATAAACGTGTTATTTGGTATAGGGGATCCTAGTAGGACGGGGCATCTACGGGCAAAAAGTTTTGTAAAAGTGGGTATGGCCCCACCCCCAATATGTTTAATATTAATAATTAATAATCTCGGAAACCCTTATGGCTATATATCAATCAGCATCTATACTGAGAAAATAAGTGAAATCGGATAATAACCACGCCCACCTCCCATACAAAAGTTATATTGGAAACTACTAAAAGTTCGATAATTCGCTGAACGAACACGTTAGAAACATTAACTCTTGCAGAAAACATGATACGGAAGGGTTGCAGAGGAATTCGTCTAAGGTTTTGATGATGGTGGTAACGCCTACTTTTAGGAGAAATCCCATATCTGAAGAATCCTTAACCGATTTAAACACAATTTGGTATATGACATTATATTTGCATTCTTATGTCACGCTGTGAAAATGGACGAAATCGGATAAAAACCACGCTTACTTCTCATATAACAGAATTTTAAGTTTCATCTTATACTTTCACTTTAAAGAATATAAGTCGAGCACCAATTAAGATATGAAAGTCAAACTTTGTACAAATATTGCTTTCAAGATATGCTATCTCATGCGTAAAAATAGTTGAAATCGGATTACACCTTTTCAAGCCACAAGATACCCATTATTAGGACCTCAGTGCCTCTATCTGACTGGTTATCGAAAATATCGGGAAATCTGTAAAATATTGTAATAAAATTGGAAGATTATCTTTCCATGATAATAGTGTATT
This sequence comes from Bactrocera minax, assembly GCA_021498325.1. Classification (NCBI taxonomy): domain Eukaryota; kingdom Metazoa; phylum Arthropoda; class Insecta; order Diptera; family Tephritidae; genus Bactrocera; species Bactrocera minax. Next base: position 79,244 of record JAKEEE010000179.1, on the reverse strand, counting down.
CTATATAGTGTATTCTGGTATCAAAAATAGTGAAAATCGGGTAAATACTGCCTCTAGCCCCAATATACTTAATATACGGATTTTCAACATTCCGGCAGACTTTATATCATATTTAACGGTAAATCTATAAGATATCGTAGTGAAGTTGGAGGATTATCTTTCCATGATAATGGTGTGATCTAGTATCAAAAATTGTGAAAATCAGGTGAATACATCCCCAAGTACCCATATACTTAATATACGGATTTTCAATCTTCCGGTAGACTTTATACCATATATTTCGGTAAATCTGTAAAATGTCGTCAGGAAATTCGAGGATTATCTTTCCATGATAATAATGTGCTCTTGTGTCAAAAATGGGGAAAATCGGGTGAGCACTTCACGTAGCCCCCATATACCTAATATAAGGATTTTCAACCTGCCTGCAGACTTTATACCATATATAATGGTCAATATGTAAGATATCTTAGCAAAATTAAGTGGACGCGTAATATCGGATATACCATAGTTTACTGCCGAAAATGTGTGAAATCGGTTAACGAATTATCCCAGCTCCTATATAGAATATATAATGATTTTCGTTATTCTAGCAGACTTTATGCCGAATATTTCGGTCACTGTGTGAGTCGCCTTCACAAATTGCGTGAAAACATGTTCCCTAATATACTTGAATAATGAAAGAGTTACTGTGATCAGTGCGGATCTTCCACTACCCCAAAAATGCCAGATGTAAGAATTCTCAACTTCCCATCTGACTTTAAACTGTTTATGTTGGTCAATGTGTGTTATGTGTCAATATGTGTGATATTTTAATGAAATTAAGTAGATATGTTTTCTTAAAAACAATGTGAATTCGCTCTAAATATGAAAGAAATCGGTCTATACCATGGTCTAAGCCCCTTATTCCTAATATAATGATTTCCTTTTCTCTGGCTGAGTTTTACCTCATAAAACCAATATATTAAATTTAGCCCCTTTGGTTGAGTTTATATCGCATGCATATTATTAGAGTTAATTTTGTAGATTTTAATATAAATATCTCTAATACGAAGCAAAATATACCAATGAAAGTACATTAGTCTATTGCCTGTAATATAAGTTAATAAGATACCAAATATGATTGCAATCCATTGACAATTTCTTCGAATCATGAATGTTAAATTCTTCCGCAACATTTTTATACTCCCGTTTAATATAAAGTTATGCCAGCACCGGAAAGCATATCCCCGGCTCTGATCCTTGCACATTGCGAGAGTGTAAAATGCTCGGTTACAACCGAATTTAGTCCTTTCTTGCTTGTTTAATATAAAGTTTTGCCAGCAACTGAGAGTGTTTTCCCGCCGTTGACCCTAACAAATTGCACCCGAAGAAAATTCGATTACGCCCGAACTTAGCCCTTCGTTAAGTGGGGGACTTGATACAAACCCATTTTAGGGAGTTTACAATACAGTGATACAAATACAAATATTACGCATTGACTGTTAATCTGCAAATTTACATAATAAAGATTGTAAGCACAAAAACGTCGACCAAGAAGTTGTGTGGCCGAATATGTGAGTCGCTTATTAGGGTACGAAATATTAGAAATAAGTAGTACGTTTGGGGAAAGACCTAGTTTCTTCTGAATTAGAATTAGAGAATTTTCAAGTTATGCTTCTTTCTATAAATGCCCAACTTCTCAAAATTCCTTAATTGTTTTAAATGATTCTTTTGAAGTAATTGCAAGCTTTTAGAAACTTTAGTGGCATACTAAGATATTGAGGATTAATCGAAAACTATTTTGAGTGGCCAAATTTCGAAAGGATTGTGTGAACGTATTTTAAAGTGAAAATATTAATTTATAAAATTTGTAAATATTAAAAACTTAGAATCAAATACTAGCTTAAATAATACTTATTGTACAGTTGGTGCACACATGTTTTTCAATCATAATATGTTGTTATATAATATTTACTGTACGGGATTATATAGTTAATAAATATATAGCAGCAACTATAATATGGACAATAAGTACGGAGCGCAACGAGCTATACATTTCACTATAAGTTTGACCGTGAAAGAACAGACATGTCCCTTCTGACTAATTCTAATTGGAGCGTAACTAAGTACTAAGAATTTATAATTTTGTTCGCCGTATGTTGATGCCACAACATTAAAAATTGTACCGTGTACTATTTGCGTGTTGTCGCCGCATGCTGTGCGTATTATGCAATGCACATTTGTTACCCTTTCGCACATTCGAATTTAAGAAGAGCAACAAAAAGTCAAAGGTTTTCGAAAGGTTACGCGTAACGCTACCATGTATTGCAAAGAGGGCCTTTTCAAAGAAAAATGACCAAAAATATGTGCCTTTATATTAGCATTTATGTGAATATTAAAATTTGTGATGCTTTGTTGTCGGAGAAGAAATGTTTAGCATAGATTCGGAGAAGATCTCTGTATATCTCAGTACCTCTTTGCTGCATGTTTCTTACTGGTTATTTTCTTTGAATACCACTTGTTTGAGTTTAACCGTCAAAGTAAGATAAGGTCAGAACTAGCGGATTATTGGATGAGTTTTAGCATAAATATAACAAAATGTTTTTCGGTGCAGGTAGCCGAAATTATAAATGCTAATTGAGTGTGCCTTTATTTTGCGTCATTCTGTGCTTCTGTTCATTTTAGGCAGCAAAATATTTAGGCAGTTTGATTTGGAATGCGTTAGCAAATCCAAGATGGTACTTGTTGTTATAATTGTCTCAAGCAGCGCACATATCCCCTTTTACTAAAATTTCAAAGACTATTGTAATATGTGTCACATTCTCAATTGCTTCGAAACAATTACTATAAGCTTATACAACCTAAGCATATCTACAGGAAAGCCAGAAAACAAATTTATGACAATTAACAATTTCTTACAACTTATCAAGAAGATTATAATTGTTATATCTGTCTGCATGGCGTACGAAAGTGAGTTTACATATATGCTGCCTTTTTGGCCCAATTTACAAGAAACAAGAGTTTGCTAATTGTGCTAAAATTCATCCATAGAACTAAATTCAGTTTCAATGGACTTAAAATTGAACCTGAGTGTAATTTAGCCACAAAATGATATCAAGAATTTTCCTACACTGTCAAGGGTAGACAGATTAATAAACGTTCGACGACTAATCTAAAGCGAAAGATTAAGGCAGAGCTAGTACATTAAGAACATTATCAAATTATAATTTAAATTTTTGTTCCGACTCTATTTTGTTCAAGTATGTTGTATATTTTCTGTTCCAAGCTATCAAAGGGTTTACAAGTCTAAGCAATATTGTAAATAGCGTTCCATCTAGTAGCTAGTAGTTAGTACATGTTTTACCTTGCTTACTGAGAAGACTAATTTATATTTATATTTGTGAAGACTAATTTATATTTAACATTGTAATCAAAAAATTGTGTACATTCCCTAGTACATAAATTAGCGAAATAAAAAAATCCGGACACTAAGAGGCTTTAGGTGGGAATTTTGAATAGGCGCGATAGATGTAAAAAGATTTTAATCAGTTTGAACTTTTTTGTTCTTATATATTGAATATTAAAATTTTTACCCTCGAGTTTTGTGCTTGTAAAGTTTTATTTGTGCAAACAAAAAATTAAAGTGAAAAATGTCACAAATGTCACAAATGGCTGAAACAGACAAAGGTTCCTTATTGAATTTGTGATCGATGCAATTAAGCCTCTGCGATATGGTCGCTAAAGTTGGCTTTAGTACATCGTCTATGGGCTTTCGCTCTTAAACGAAACGTCGATATTGGGAAGAAGAAGAATACTAATAAAATACTCGAATCCTGGATTTAAACATCTACGTCCTACCTGAAGCACAAGTTCGGGGGGTCAATGAAAAATGGGTGATGTTTTTCTTATTATGGAGTAGAAGACTTGAAAGCGTTTGAAGGCTGTCTTAAAAAATAAAGGAGGATAACATGATATTTAAAGCTAATTATGCAATCGCAACATGTTGCCGTAGAGCATAATAATTTTGTTCACTTGACGGTTTTTGAAGCCACCAAATAATATACAAACCTGTAATTTACTGGGCATCAAAATAGGGAGGGACATCTGTGGTTTAAAGTTTTTAAAATGTGAGTTCTGCGCTGTCCCCTAATGCGTTTAATGTACGTATCTCACTAAATCTACGTCAAGCAAATTTCCCGAGAGCAGGTCTTTCTATCATCTACAGAGTGAAAACGGATGAAATCGGGTGGGAACCGCGTCCACTTCCCCATATAACGAATATATTGGAAAGTACTAAAAGTGCTTTAACCTTCTACAGAAAATCGTTGGAAGCATTAAATTTTACAGTAAAGATGGTACGGAGAGGAAGAATAGGAATCGGTGTAAAAATTGGACTATGTTCACCGGCCACTTTTTAGGTGAAATCCCATATCATATGAACGACTTAACCAATTTAAAATTTCCAAAATTGGTGCAACATATTGTCATAACATTCTAATAACACAGTAAGAAAAAAGCGAAATCGCACAATGATCAAACCTATTTCTCATATACACAAGCATAACACAATTGTTAATTCCATCTGATTTTTTCATGTGACAGTATATAAATCAATAAGCAATAAAGATATCCGAACGAAACTTTGCACTAATAGTACCTCCCAATTATGACATCTCACATCCAAAAAAAGTTCAAAACAAAAATTAACTTTTTCAGCCTCCAGATAACAAATGCATTTACCTGACTTTTCACCAAAAACATAGGTAAATCTGTCAGTAAATATGATAATAAATGTAAATAAAGGTAAATAAAAAAATGAAATTCGAAGATTATCTTTGCATGATAATAATGTGCACCGGTGTCAAAAATGGGTCAATATTTCCCTTAGCCCCCATGCACCTTTGAAAGAATTTTCAAACTTCGGACTGACTTATACCATATATATCGATCAATTTGTGAGATATCTTAATGAAATTCAGAAAGCATCTTTTCCCAGTACTTTTATGTACTGATGCCAAAAATGGATAAAATCGGATGAATATTTCCCTTACCCCATAAACCTAGTGATGGCCGACTTTACAGTTGACTTTGGACCATATAAATAAGTCCATTAAAATAAGCGATTGTATTTTAATAAGCATTATATCATTCACCAATAAAAGCTAGGGATGTCGGTATGTACCTTCACTAATATTATGAATACAGAGATTTATGTTAGTTAACTTAAAAATAAAGATCTCGGATATAAAGCCATGTGATTATTTCATCTATAGTATAAGTTAATAAGATACCAAATATGATTGTAATCCATTTATTATTTCATTGGATAACGGATATTGAATTCTTTGGCAACATTTTTGAATATGAAGTTTTACCAATGCCTGAAAATATTTCCCTAATAGCTAATAAAATGTTATCCTGATTTTTTTAAAATTACAATAGAATTTGTTTGCTTAGTAGCTATAACCACTTGATTAGTTAAATGAAAATCTTCATCAAACAATAAGACTTTCTAAAAAAGAGTTACAAACTGCCTGTCCAATTTTTTTATCCCCTATTGTATATACAGATATTTTGAAATTTTTGATTCTACACTAACAGAAAATTATATTTATTTCACATTCATAATGTGAGAGCAGAACTGCGTCCAGATAACTAACTGGAGATATTCCTTAAGGAACATAAATGAAAGCCTAGCAGATCAATATTATAAAGGAGTGTTGAAACGTAAAACATTTTAATAAATGCATTAGATAAGTTGGTATATATGACATCAACATTAATGTTTTCTCTTGGCATATTTGAGTTGTAGGTTGAGTTGTAAGAAAAAAAAAATTTGTAATGGCTGATAAAATTCAATTCGTTAAATGAGTCGTTTTGAAAGCTTAAAATTATGTAAGGATATTATATAATATTGTAGGGAATTCGACTTTGTTCTAATAGCTTTACTTTACATGACTCACCTTAAACAAAGCTCTGGATTAAGTAAATTTTTAGTATTTTATTTGGAAACATTTTACGCACGGAGTTATCATTAGTCTTTTTTACATATTTTACAGTTTCTTCAGCATCAAACCACGCCATTGATTATTTTCCGTTTGTTTTGTATATTTAGTTGTTTGTGAGTTTTACTTATTTTATATTATGTACAAAAAAAATGTCCAACATATTAAAATAAAATCAAAAAGACTGGCAACAGCGACATATCGGATTAAATTAGATACACACATTTTTGATGGCTACTTGAAAAGAATGTCCCGCTTCAAGCACCCTCTGTAAAATGTGAGGTTACCTTTTTCAATCAGAATATTAATTTTTTATGTTTTTCTCCTTAATTGCAAATTCCAAAATATTTCACTCTAAAATCTAAATTAAAAGTTATTTAGTGTACTACATACATGTTTGTTTCACTATATTAAAATTGAAACCGACATTGCCCCACGACACTAGACAATCACAAACATTAATCAAAAGTAAATATGTGCACATTGCAATTGTGAATAAATTAGTTTCATCACAAGCACTGTGAAAATTCGCCACATATAATATAAAAGCTTTGGTTGATTGCACTTATGGATTTCCTTTTCAAAAGATTCTTTTGAAATTCTACAAAAATTCTACAAAATTTTCATTAATTCAAAATTTCATTATTTTTCACAATTTCAATATTTTGTCAACGAAAATTCAGCGCGACCGCTTTGATTGGTTAAGTTCACTGGAGTTCATGCCATTATTTGCGGCTGGCTGGAAAGCTTTGACTTTCTTGAGGCGCAGATATTATCAAACAAACCGAGTTCGGCAGCCGAACGAGGACACAATGGAAAAGCAACAACAGCGACAGGACTCATTCGCCTCAACCTATCGGCGAAAAATGTCCAGAAAACGAATGTCTTGACTGCTCTTTTGTTCAGTTCATCTTCGATGAAAAACACACATATACTTGGATATGTGTATTACAGCGAACGCTCACCGGCAGCGGTGAAGGGTCGCGCACCAGTCATGCTACTACGAAGAGTATGGCAGCGGTGGTGGCCAGCATAAGCAACAAAAGTTGCCGAAACAAGATACAAAACATTAATGTGCACGAAAACGAGCGAATGAGAATCGACAAACGCGAATAAAAAAGGGAAACGAAAGCATCAGTGACATTACAACAAAAAATGTTCGCACGATTATTCAACAGACACCATAGTTGTTTGATATTTAACCAAGAGCTCGTTCTTCTCACCGCATATCCATCGTTATTGTCATAGTCAGCGACATAGTTATCAAATATGTGGGCAGGAGTTATAATGTTCGAATGCAAGAGACTAAAGATATTTTTTGTGAAGATTAAAGAAGATACTCATTTATTTTCTGAGGCTTCGCACTTATAGTTTTAACAAAAACGAGCAGGACGTTGACACCTGGTTCAAAAGATGGAACACATTGACTGTTTCAGTGTTGCGTTGTTCTGGTGGTGTTTCTTATTATTATTTTTTTGTATTCTTACAATTTCAACGTAAGAACTTAATATATAGTTTTTTTATATATTTACTAAACGTTGTCCGTATGTAGCTGAAGACAAAAATCTTCTATATAAGAAATTGATTAAAAAATGCATCCATACTGGGGTGAACTGGCGCGGTCGTATAAGAACGTTGCCACTATTTCATTCAACTCTGTTCATATGAAATACCCTCATTAAACTACGAACGCACAAGCGTAGAAGGGAAAAAGCGAAATCGAATGAAACAACAACAGCTAGCCATTAAAGAACGAACAGTAACATTAAAAACCAAATATGATGATGAAACAAAAAAAAACTGTTTCAGGGTAATAAACGATCTACGAGTTTTCCATGTTTGATATGGTGGTGGAATGGGAGATATCGCGTCGCATACGATTAAAACATTTGCGTAAAGATGCTTCTACTATAAGTGCACGTATATATCTTTTTACATAGAAACTCCCCTTTTCAAATTTATTTACTTGTTCATGTTAATAGTAAAGTCTTAAAGGGTGGTTCAACATAAGTATTGTCAGAAATATACTCAGAATTTAAAATTGTCTATCGGGGTGGAAAGCAACTGTTTATATATATAAGAAACAGACGTTTTGTTCGAAGTGAGAATAAATACAAAACAATCAAAAGCAGTCGAAGAAACGAAAGAAAAACTTTGCTCCCATTAAGATTCCTCTTACAGATCTAAAAAAAGAAAAACCATGTTATATGGTAGTGAAAAGATACATAATTTTTTGATAAAATGTTGTGCCCTTAAATTCCTTAAAAATATTTTCTTTCAATAAATTATATTTCTCTACAAGATTTTAAATATTTGCCTAGCTCTAGTATTTTCGTATCATCCGAGATGAATATTTATTTTCGTAATTCGATGATAGTTCTAGAGGCGGCAGCTAGTTAGAAAAGAGAAAAACACATTGAGAAAAGGATGTAGTATGCCGTTCCCATCTTCCACATAAATAACCACATGTCCCACTTTTAGCTTATAATCAATATTCCGTGGAATATATCATACTATCGGTAAATCTGTACATATAATAAATTTGTTTGTACATATTTTTATGAATAATATATATATATCTATTTGCATTCATACAGAGAGGCACCTCATTACAATGACTTCTGCAAAATTCGTTATGTATGGTATGGTGTATGGTAACTGAAAATGCTGTATTTTATACATCTTAATTTAGCTCGTACAGTCTAATATTTATATTTTTAACTCAGATATAACGGTGGTGGTATTATTTGGAAATATCATTATAAAAAGGCGTATTGAAAAATTTTAGATTTCGGATACTTAGATTTTATTAAAATTTTCTCTGTACATAATACGAATAGGATATCAGGGATATACTCATTCATATGAATTTGTTATATTGTTTATATATATGCATACATGTGTGCATTAGGATCGTCATAAAAACGCACCACCACTCCATCTGAGGTGTCACTTTTAGTTTGTTTATTACTCCTGGGACACGCAGTACGCGCAACAAAAGATTTATAAGCAAATCGAATCAAGAAATTATACTGATACAATTGTCGCGCGTGAGAAGTCATACTTTTAATGCGATTTATATGTCAAGTATTTATTTTAGTAAATATTGTATCTCCATATGTAGATATTTGCATATATGTACATATATAAAAATGTCATATATCAGAAGTAAATAAAATAGTTTTAATCAATCAAGTAACTTGACGCAGATGTAGATGATTCTGTATTTTATATTTTTTTTATATTGCTAACTTTAGATAATTGTCACTATATTTACTACAAAATACATTTATTTTCGACTTGTTGGAGAACTTATAGGATTTTTCCTGTCATAGGTGGACAAATTTTGTTTTGCGATTATGAATTTTTACTAAAGGCAGAGGTGCATGTAGGACAGGGCATGGCAACACAGTACTGTTCAGTGGCAAAATCGGAAAGAAGGAGAAAACCGAATTGGCATCATAATTAACGAGAACAGACTGCATTGTTGGAAGCCAATTTCCAACCGCATAATCTTGGCCAGTTGTGCTGCGACATGTACGGGCAAATCTCCATCATGCAGTGCTATGCACCAACAGAAGACGCTGATTGCGCTGTCAAGGACGAAGTCTATGCACAGCTAACAGCAACATTAAGTGCTATCCAAAGAGGCGACATAACTTTTCTCATGGATGAATATTGGCGTTCATGGTTGCGGTTCGTGCAACCAACATGGCAAGAGACTCATCGAGTTGTGACAGATATTTCAGCTGGTCATTTCCGGTTCCATCTTCCTTCACAATGAAATTCGTGAACCTCGCCCAATGAGAAAACTGACAAATAGATTGAACACATTTGTTGTATGTCGGAAGTGGGGAGGCTCACTACTCGATGTCAGTAATACATGAGTAGCAGACATAGATAGCGACCACAAACTCATCACGATGAAACCAATTGCAAATACAAGTACATGCAATAACATAGCTACAACCTTGCTAAGCATACTTGAAATCAAACATGTAATTTAGAAGCGAAAGCTCAACAAAGCTGGAGTTTACAAGATGTACTCTTAATGGCATCCCGCAAATGTCAGCTGAAACCTGAACATCATCTACAAGAAACTTACTGAACACCATCTACAAGATACTAGCCAAGCTAAAACAAAATTGGCTCAGATGTTTTGAGCACACTTTGCGAAGAGATCAATAACCTAGTTGAGCTGCACGTATTCTCCAGAAGCACAGAGCTCAGAATATCCACCGTTTGCGTGAAGTTGACGATATTGCATGGAAGCGAAACTTCGATGGTTTCAAACTTTATCACTCAAAAACTCTAAATAGTTATCAACATGTGCCTATGAATTATCTGCAAAATGTTCTGTACCAAAACTATAACCAATCAAGCGCTATGGAGATCAGCAAAAGAGGAACCGTACTGAAGCAAATAAAATGCACGGAACATGAAATACTCTGAGGAAGATTCCAGACAGTATTATGAGGATGTCGCTCGACTCGAATCAAGGAAGCAGAAATCGGCCAACCAAAAATACGGAGAAGGTCGATACTGCGAATTAGGCGATGCCACAGGCAAACCTTCTGTATTCTCCTTACGATTACATTCAATGTGGAAAAATGGACAGACAGACAACCGGAATTCGATTCATTTCCTCCTCCTGATTATACTGATATATATAATTCTATATACATCTCTATTAGTTTTAGGTGTTACATACAACCGTTAGTTGAACAAAACTGTTGTACTCTGTGCAACTTTTTGCTAGGGTATAAAAATATGGGATATGTATTCAACATGTCATATTGGGTATATGGGGATTGGTGAAGATTTGGTATATGGTATATTATTATATTGATATTATTGGTATTATGATATGAGGTATATGAGGAAGAGGGGAAGTACTAAACCAATTTCACAAATTTTTAGAACTAGATCGCATTATTATCAGGAAATGACGCCCACCCAATTTCATTAACATATCTAATAGATTGACTAATATTTTAGGTATAAAATCAGCCAAACACACATCCTCAATTGCGTATATAGTCCAATTCCACAATTTTTAGTGAAAGATCCCTCATCTGTGCGCACTGTTTATGCAAAATATTTATTTCGACATCTTGATTGTTGCTTGGTTTATATATTGTAAAGTGAAAGATGGAATTTATTTTTGCGTTATATGGGGTAGACCTGGTTTGTAGATTCCTCTTCATTTTATAACTTTTACATAAAGATGTAAAGATAAGTTCAAATTGGTCGAGTAATTCCTGATATATGAGATTTCATTTCTCACAATTTCCATTCACATTGTCCAATTTTTGTATCGATTCATATGTAACCATCCTGTACTATTTTTTCGGTTAAATTAAATGTTTCTAATACTTTTCGTTCCAGAGTTATCGCACTTTTGATAGTTTTCTAAAACTATTAGAGGTCGGTTTAACTGATGTATATATAGCATGATTTGTGACCTAGTTAAAACACTTTGCAATTGTTCGATTAATGGCATGTTGTGGTCGTGACAATGATCCGATTTCGCCCATCTGTAATGTCAGCCTCCTCGAAGTGCCAGAGAATACGTGTTCCTTGTTTTATCAAGTTATCTAAATTTTTACTCAAGCTATCCCTTGCACGAACAGGTCTACAACCGCTACTCAATTTACCTAAAGGCAAGATGTAATTTTCCATCAACTAAGCCTGTCAGAGGGCAGGGCCACATCCTGAAAAAAGATTAACCAATACTTAAATATGTTACCCACTCTACTGTGGTCCTTTTTTCCGAATATGAATTATACTAATTAATGCCCTCCCGAACGTCTCGATACGTTGAAATGTTTGCTAAAGTTTATTTCTTGTAGTGATTAGCGTACGAATGAACGGATAGACACACATGCAGAAATCAATTCATCTCATTTTGATATATATAATTATACATACCGATTATTTCTAGATATCACAAACAAAAGTTAGGTGAATACAACTTTTGGAGACTGTTGGTTCACTCAAAACATTTGATTAATCTAAGGGGCTTTAGACTATCGTAGAACGTAATAATTTCTTAGACTCTCCTCGTGTCCATTATCCGTCCATTTTAGTGTCAAATTGTTCTGCATATATTTGATTGACTTTTAAAAAATTATTTTCTAATATAATAACGGATTTCTCACATACAGAAAAATTTAATTGTTTCAAATGCAGCGATGTATGTTTGGAACAGCGTGTGATCGTGTACAAGCTTTTAGAAAAAAAAGTTTAAATATGGTTTTGAAGTTTGGGCTCTTCAAAGGTCATATTAGACCTTATACATAAACAAATTTTTTATAAGTCCCACTGGCTATCCTTGGAAGAACAAATAACATGTGACAACGCTATACTAAGCTACCGAGCGGCAATCTTTAAGTGTCCACTTGATATGAACGATACAAATATCGAGTCTAATTTTTTGTCATTGTTTTGGTTCGCAGCTACCGGCGAGACACATGACACAAGAAAATACAATCTGGTCATAGTACAAGTTCTTCCGAGCAAGCTAATAGAGTTAAATGCAATCATCGATTCCGCGTCTTCGTTAAACCGCTACTAGTACTTTAATTCCAAATTCGTGGCACAATTCGTTGACAGTCAAGAACGACGGGTGTAACGCGTTATTTTTGTTCTAATATGCCGTTGGGTGACCTAAAACCAAGCCAACTTTTCACTGATTTGCGAAGGGTGGCTGGCACCGCGCTCTGCAAAACAGTGCTCATCAATTTATAAACCTCAAGTCTATTGTCGATTATATGAATTTTCGACAAATTAATATGTTTGGTAACCAACCATCAATAAACAAGTGCAAATACCGCTCCTAGCCATGTTCCCCGGAAAAAAAGATCAATCGCTCTCAACTCCACTGCGCAGATATTCCCTTGTAGCACAACTCTCAAAAGACGGTGAGCTGCCATTATGAGTCGACGCTTCGAATAAAGCGGCGGGAGCTGTTTGGTACCAGGAAGCGAGCCTTCAATCTTGAACCTTTAGCCTACTTTTCTAGCAAACTCAGGTACATTACCGCACTTATGGCAGCGAACTCACAGCAAAATTTATTGCCTTTCACAATTTTAAACACATGAAAGAACGGACATGTCACATCTATTGTGACCAAGAGCCACTATAATACACATTTCGGAAGAATCATGAAAAGTGCTCTAGCCTTCAGGCCCGCCAGCTCGATTAAGTTTCCCAGATAACCCAGAGAGAAGCAAATAAAACAGCTGACATTCTTTCAAGAATTGCACAAGTTCACGTAACCAGTATAGACTACACAGACTTACCGAAGACCAGCAAGTTGACCAAGAACTCAAACTCCTCCGCCAAATTAACATTACTTCATCTCTTCAGCTAAATTTATTCATAATACCCGGATGGGACAAACAAATAGTCTGTGACTCATCAATACGCAACATTAGACCATTCATTACAAAGAGGTTTCGTTCTGAAGTGCAATGAGCAAACCATGGACATGCCACACAGGTACATGCACTACAGCCAATTACTAATCAGCAGATTCGTTTGGTCTGGGATCTAAAAAGACAGTATAGCTTTCGCACGATCATGCGAACAATGCCAAAAATCAAAAATTTCTGTGGAAACATTTACGCCTCTTAAACGCTACGTATGGGAGACCCGCGATTTGAACATATTAATGTCGACATTGTAAGTCCTTTTCCTTTACTTGCCGGTAATTGTTACTGCATTACAGTCAGATCAAATCCTATTTAGAGAGCTGCCAAGCTCGCTTGGCATAACACATATGAAGACAATACTTTATCACCCACATGCAAATGGTTTTCTAAAAAGATGGCATCGGAGTTCAAATGGTCAATTTTATGTATTAACTTAGAACATTAGGCCGACTTCTTATCGACTATACTCCTAGAACTACGAAACGGCTACAAGCAAAAGCTAGGGCCTTCACCGGCTGAAGTAATCTATGGAACATTGCGAATTCCATCAGAACCTTTTACAGATGGCAGGTGACTTAAAACGCAATCTAAGCTCGTTACCCAACTCTAAGGCTTAATGAATAAAATCGGAGCATCCAATACACCATGGCACGGACAGAGGAAATAATTCGTGCATCCCAATATTCTGATATCTCAAAACGTCTTCGTAAGAAACGATTCAGTTCGTCCACCATTTTCTAAACCTTACGAAAGATCCTCTAAAGTTTTAACCCCGCCCAGAAAAATTCTACTAAATCGGCATAAAAGGCAAACCAAAAAACATTTTCGAGAACCGACCAGGACCAACCGAAACCAGCATACCTACCAAACGAGGACCTATCCGCACCAATTTGCGAAAACATATCTATTGGGCAAGAACGTCACCGAGTATCTTTTGTGACACTTAATATATGATTATAAGCGTTCGCCCAACCTGGTGAAAGATACTGTGGCAACGATATACTACGCTACCTACCGACAACCCTTTCCAACCTTTTTGGAACAAATTTCTTTCTTTCATCCTAAAAATCTTCTCTTTTTCTCCAACAACGCAGCGTGAGCGGACGTTCTCGCTAATTTCCTTTTTATCATACAATTAACTAAATAGACAATTAAATCAGTAAAAGTTAAACGAATAACTAACCATATATCAAATATGTGTGGAATAGAAAAATTTTTGGTACTGATTTGACTAATTAAGAGTTCAGCCATGAACTAATTTAATATCCCTATCGGAATTTTATTACAACTTCAAGCACAAACAAAAATTAGTTAAAATTTTATAGCAAAAATATAAGTAGCATGGTAATGCACAAAGCTCGAACAAACAACACCTATATTCATTTTATAAGTTTTGTTAAAGTAAGATTAATTAGGCGATGTGGTTTTTTATTCAAGTAAAAATAGGATGGATCACCAATTAGTCGAAGATGTCTTCTAAATATACAACTGCAGTAGAAATATTAATCTTATTGAGGCATACTATGTTTATAATTGCATACCGTATGGGGACAATGTTGTACTGCCTGTACAAAATGTAGGAATCTATTTAGAGTTGATTGGTTCACTTCGGAATATTGATTTCTTTTGATAACAACCCTTGTTAATGAAATATGTGCGCTGAAATATTCTCTATCTTAATTGATATCATAAATCATAAAGCAGTTATTTTGAAGTCAGCTTTGAAATCATATGTACAATCCTTGTGCTTTACTATGCTAAACGTTGTCAAAATCTTTCCAGTGAATAACACTTAAGATAAAAATACATCTGTACTAAATTCTTTGGATTGTATATGCTTGATTTAGCGAATTAAAAGTCTCTGATTAAGCGTAAAATCAAAAAATGTTTAAGGTCAAACTCATCAGCCCTTGAGGTACTCAGGACCCGATTATGTTCTCCTAGTTACATATTACAAAAAATAAAATGCTAAAATTTAATACGTGATTTAGTATGTAATGAAACTAGTAACTAAAATAAAAACGTTTTGTTTTTTATTTAGCCTTAATATAAATTCCATTAGAATCAAGTTCAAATAAATTCACTTCAAAATACAAATTAAAGGAATATTTTGACGAATATATAATATAGTATTACTTGCAAATAATATGAGTATAAATATATTTAAATTGCAAAAGCAAATATTAAAATGTATATCGACAAATCTATTATATTATTTTGTTATACGTCTATTATTCTAAATTTGTCTTATATTGTGGTGTATGCAGTTACTTCGCTTACTCGATTCTCTGCGCAATATGCACATATGCAATGTATTTCTAGGATTTATAAATTAATTTCGTTTCACTGAAGTATTGCGTGTATGTTTTATGTAACTGGTCCATAACCACTGGTTAATTAGGAGCACTTACTTAATATGAATACGCTTCACACCGATGTGGTTGTAAGTGCTGAATTATGGTTTTATTTGGCTTATGTACAAATGTATTATTTCTTATATGCATGTGTATAAATTCGATAACGAGAGGTTACATTGTTTTTATAACTACATACCGCACAAGAATTTGAATGAGTAGACCATTTTTCTATTTATAAATTATTTTCAGTAACTGTTCTACCTGGGATGTAAGCAATAGCGTCTTTTTCAAAAAAAAGGAATATTTGCAAAAGAACTTATTTTGACTTCGTTACTTACCAAAAATTTTTGTGTTAGTCAAACCTTTATTTTCGTGTGTTGCTTTTAACCTGTGTGTTGAAGACTAACTAAACAACATTGTAAAAAAAAAATAATGAAGGGCTAAGTCCGAGTATAACCGAACATTTTGTACTCTCGCAATTTGCAAGGATCAAAGGCGGGGAAATAGTTTCAGGTGTTGGCATAACTTTATATTAAACAAAAACATATTGTTACCAGGAAAAGAAGCTCTCTGAATTTCATTAAGATACATCACATATTGACCGATATAAAGTAAACCGGGACTTCAAAAATCTTTATATAAGGTATAAGGAGGTTATGGAATGTATTGATCCTATTTTACCCTTTTTTGACACAAGATTGCGTTATCATCAGGAAATTATTTACTTTGAACATCAGAAATATATCTCACAGATTATCCGATAATTTCGCAAAAAGTTAGGCATAGGCAATGAGGTTCACACATTCGGTATCTGAGATCTCGAAAAGTTACTATCCGATTTCGAAAGTTTTTAGACGTGAGACCTTGGAGGCCCTATTTGTGCAAAGTTTTATACCTATATCATCATTGCTGATTCATTTGTATTCTGTAAAGTGAAAGAATCAGAGGGAATTTCAAATTGTGATATATGAATAATGTAACATAAAAACAAAGGAATAATGTTATGTACCAACTTTAGTTGAAAGTTTAAGTTTAAGTGTTGAAGTTTAAGTTGAAGTGAAAGTTTAGTTGAAATAATAATTCCTGAGATAGAATATTTCACCTCGTAGGCGGTGCCATGCTTACTGTCCAACTTTTAAACCGACTCCTACACATTCCTTTCGTACCATCTTTACTGTAAAATTTAATGTTTCTGACATGTTTCTTCAGCGAGTTAACGCATTTTTAGTAGTTTTCAGCTTAACCTTTGTATGGGAAGTGGGCTGCTTACCATCCGATTTCATTCAGTATATGAGGAGTTGCTATAAAGACTTGTAAAGACAACAAGTTTGATTGATGTACAATAGCTTTTGTGGTATTGAAATATGTGCATTAAAAATATTAAGGGGCGCGGTCAAGCCCACTTTTTAAAACCACAGATGCTCCTTCTTACTGTAATTTTGTGTACGAAATTATAGTTTTGCATCTTAATTTGTGGCTTAGTTAAAGCATTTCATAAGTTTCCGTTTAACGGTATTTTGTGGGCTTGTAAATGATCCGAATGCCACGAAACATGTGTACCAACTTTTATTAAAATTTTTATTTTTTTACTCAAGTTTTCGCTTGGACGGACAGATAGTCACTCGGAATTCAAATCGTCTCGTCATCCTGAGCATTCATATATATAAAACTCTATTTCTATATAGATTAGTTTTAGGTGTTACAAACAACCACTAGGTGAACAAAACTATTACACTCTGTTGAAGCATCTTTCGGGAGTATAAAAATAATTAAATGGGCTTGTTGAAAAAAATGATGCCGCTAACGTTTATTAGTGAAATAATAGTAAAGGATGGCCAATTTTTTCATTAATTCATTGTTGTTTATTACTATTTTATTATGATTTTTCACAATAATGTTGTCTTAGAAAAATGTAGTACTATATATCATGTATCATAGAGAAAAACAACTAAACCAATCTAACTACTAAATTCACTATAAAAAAATACACTTGTTTCAATTTAATACAAATATTAACATAAGTATCAACATAAAAGTAACCAAAGTTTTAAATGTCTAACTTAAAGAAGAATTAATACAAAAATTTAGCGGCATTATTAATAAGTATATTAGCTTTTGGTATATACGTTATATGTTAGGATACATATATTAATCACTCCATAGTAAGATATTTTTTACCAAATTGTGTAAACAATTTGCAACCAATTAAATAATAGCAGACAACAGTAACAAAAAAAATTATATTAATCGATTTTGAATTTGAATTTGGTAACACACTTATACAAGTAATATTGATGATCAACGATGAATATATTGTGTGCATATTTATAGAGTTGCTTGAAATATGAATAATTATTATATGTATGCATACATTATATTTTTTATAAATATTTCTATTACATTTTGGTTGCAGAACTTTAGGTAGTTAACATAGCTAGTAATAAATTACTAGATATATTTTTGTTTTAAATTTTAATAGACACAAATACAACTTACAATATACTAATTTTATATTAACTTTAGTCTTCATTAATTTTTCCGGAATCATATTGAATTTTTGCTACGTCTGCAGACCTGTATATCTGATTTTAGTTTAAAATATTTGCGCTTCGATATTATGCCAATGAAAGAATCTGTACTAATTATCTCTAATTAAATAAAATGAAAAAATTGGCATTTAACACAGTAATATTAAGGGCGGGAAACTCTTTAGTGAACTATAAGTTGATATGATTAATCATGCTAAGGGAAATTATGCAATATATTTGCAAAAAATATACTTGGATTCAAATGTAGCGAATGCTCATACTTGTTTTAATTTCGTAATTGGTTTACCTTGTTTTAAATGCCCAATAATTTTTAAAAGAAAATATTCCCGTAAAGTTTCGCTATTGCCTTCGGAGAGTGTAAATAGCTTTCATCACCACATTGAATTGCAAAATTGCTCAATTTCCAGCTTTATTTTCTACATTTTATTTGGAATATACAGTTAAACTTGGCCTGAAATTTAATTGGTACTATTTTTGTTTAATTTTTGGTTTCCAATATTGTTAATATACATACATACATAATTCATGTATTTACAGGAACTAATTTAAAATACAATACGACAAATACATATTACACCAAGTAGTTGCACAGCGACAATATGTGACACGTACATTGCAAATACATTTAGAAGTACAAGCTGTTTTGATATTGGAATAATTTTTATTTTTCACTTTTGGTTCTCATTTACGTTAGATAATATAATGAATAAATGAATAATGCATTTATGCACGTTTGTCTGCCTACATGGATCAGTATCCATACGATTGATGGTAGGCATTATTGTAAAAGTGTACCTTTGCATATGTGCAAATATTACGTGTGTGTTTATGTGCGCATTATAATCTAACTTTACGAGATTACATACTTAGATAATGCTTATTTATTTCTGTTTTACATTGTTATATTTGACTCTCATAAAGATTGAATAGTTTTTCTTAAGAGGTGCTTTCACTAATAAGTTAACTCTTTTTATTATTCTTAGAATTTAAATTTAATTTTTGTTTAATTATATTTTAAGATACATTTATTAAATAGGCTTTTATGAGAATTTGACAAAATTTTTATACATACATTTTAAGAGCCAACTATTTCACTACACTTCCATAGTAGATATAAATTACTTAATTATTATTTTAAATATAATTTAAGTTTAAATATATTTAAGATATTTATATTTCTTCATAATCTACCTCAAACATTACTTTGACTGCAGCAGTGCCTCTATTGTGTCTTTACAAATTGCATACTCTAAGATCAGTATGCAATAAGCGAAAATCAGCCTAGCAACCTAACGAAAATTTATTACCTATTATATATTGTAAATTACTCAAATTACTGGGCTTGCTTACTATTTGAAAATAAATCTTAGTTTAAGAATCACTGAACGAACTCTTATTTTCTCTAATATAATGTACTTGAACTTTCAAAACGTCTAATAGATCGAGTCAATGAAACTGCCTATTTAAACCAAACCCAAGTACATTTAGTACTTTATATAAAAACCTATGGATTGCAACAGCCCCTTATCAGAAATTATACTGGGAAAATGTTTGAATGCACAAAAATTTAAGCAAATAGAAAATCACAAAATAATATTAACGCAAATAAGAACTTTAACTACAATTATTTCCTTGCAATAAAGGTTTTAAAAGGTAATCTCTTTGATTGCTCTTGGTTCATAACAAGATTTCTGAACTTTAATTGTTTATATGTATAAATGTGTAGTTTGTACGCAACTTTTTACCAATATATTGAAGTTACTAAGTTACGGCAATATCCTGATGTATATGAATATGTAGGTTGAATTGGTCATTTACTGAAATTCCGGCTGTATTTCGGTTTTTATGTTCACCAAATGCTAGTAGGTGGGGAAGCCCATGGCGCTGGCACTGCTGTTGTCCAAAGGTCACTGATGCATTTTGGCGGTATGGTGCCCCATGCTCAGACCCAAATTCATATGATGAGTATTGTGATGTTGTTGCGCCGCTTGCGCATGATTATGATTACTATTGGCGCTATTATTGTTATTCTGTTGGGAGGCTTGACGTTGTGAATTTTTTTTATTTTTCATACGACGATTTTGAAACCAAATTTTTACCTGTGTAATAAAATAGAAAAAAGTGATAATAAATCGAATTAAATTGTCTTTGCAACGCTTACCTGTCGTTCAGTAAGATTTAAGTTTCTTGCTAACTCCCAACGTTTTTGTTTGGAGACGTACGCGTTGTAAAGGAACTCCTTCTCCAATTCAAGGGTTTGAAATTTAGAGTAGGGCTTGCGCTTTTTTCGTACCGAAACTTGCCCAGTCCATTCATGTAGGGCATTAGTGGGAGTACAAGGGCCGACTGTACCAACTGGAATGCCAGCAGTACCACCTTAAAATTAAATCATAATCATATAAACAACATGCATACATTTAGAACTTTTCCATACTTGAAATATAAGAAAATATTTCAAATATAATATAGAAACATAAAGAAAATATTTCTTTAAGTTAAATTATCTAAATTATTACATTAGATATTATGTAAGAACATATTTATTTAGCTTAGCAATTACCATTGATTGGTTCATTTGTAATACCCGATGGAAAAAATTACTCGTAGTTTGTTTATGACAGTGATCGAACGGAGTATAAATGAAAATTCGTGCGAACTTACTTCAAATTTTTATATAAACAAGACAGTTGTTGTCTAAAGAGATTGGTATTGGAATTTCGATTTCAATCATTTGTAATTAGTTTCGATTAGTTTGTAATTTGGTGACTTTAATATATGAATTAGTTTATATTAAATAAACCGATCGATGCGAGATTAGATGATTCCAACACCCGCTTAAGAATGTTTCCAGGGTCTTAAAGAACTACCAAATTATACAATGTCGCTTAGACCTTTACACACATACATGTAGATATCGACTGTAGAAATTTTGAGTGTTATATGTGATAATAGTCGTACTTAATTTTTAGGAATCTTCATTTATATATTAATATATATGTGTGTGTAAGTCAATATAAGACTCATGAAATATTGATTATGGATAAAAAAACAAGTTTTATAATATTTTACCTGAACTTGAATAAGCTTCACTTGGGTATCCTCGCAGTCCACTTGGTGAAGAATACGTTGGCGTTTCATAACTAGACTGCGAAGTGCCCTCGACGGACTGGCGGGCAGCAGCTGCGGCAGCATGTCGTTCATCACTAGCGCTCATGTAGGCCGCTGCAGCGGGTGTCGGTTGCTCCCGGTAATTCCAATACGGCTACAATCGTATAGAAAACGTAGTTGAAAGATTATACAAATGTAGTTTTGCCCAATAATCTTAAATGCCTCTAAAATATTATTTAACCATTATCTAACCTGATATTGTGTTTCAGGGTAACCATAGAAAACCGGCTTTCGGTCTCGATCTAGAAAGTATTGCGAAGCGTGATATTGGGCTGAACTAAAGCCATCACCATCGTAAGCCCAAGGATGAGGATGTCTTTTAACTGCTGCCGTCGCGTCAGCTTCAAAACCAGGTCGAATCGCGGGTATGTGCAGAGGTGCTAACAATGACATATCTGGAATTAAAAAATGCAGAAATAATTGATTATCTTTTACATAGGAAACTGTTTAAATAAAAGTATACAAAATTGTGTATGCTTGTTTTCGAAAAATTTATATAAAATGTAATTATCTTTTTAAATGACTTATTGCATATACAATTATGAATTCGGGACACCAAATATTCTCGCCTATCACTATCTATCTAATATAAATTTCGATAGGGATTGGTCTATTTAAAATTCGCTCATAGAGGGGATAGATAAAATCTTTACATTCGGATTGATAAATCCAATAGAATAAACCTTAAAACTATTTATATGAGACAAAGAAATTTGAATGGTCCTTTTCCTTAGATTTGCTTGGAATTTTGTGCTTCAAATGAAGTCGTTTAAAATCTTTCCAAATTTTTTCGTAATCTACTCTTTCGAATACGGGACGCATTTTATCACATCTCAACTCAAGAAAAAATTAACAGTTAGCCACTTTATTTGCCAGATTTGTCCCTTTGTGACTTTTCTCTGTTCCCAAATATCAAATATCAGAAGCATATTGAGGCCATAAAATGAAATAATAATAAATCATTTTATGGATAAAACCGAAAGAGGTTTTGAACTTTTCTTGAAAATTTTATCAAAAACTAATACTGATTATTAATTTATTATTTAATTAAAATCGAAAATATTATAATGGAATTATGATTTCATTTCAAATTTATTATTAATGTCTGTATGTGTTTTAATCTATTATTTGTATAGTTAAACCTTTAAATGCAGTTGCACTTTCCTTGGTTGTAAATTTACTCAACGAAAATATTTTTAAAAATTAATGTATAATTTATTTTATGATAATGATATAATATGATGATTTTATGATATGATTTGCTCAAAAGCTTAAAACTTTATTGAAGTATGTTTTACATTATATTATGTATAAGAAAAAAATAAAAGTTTGAAAAATTTGTACAATGAAGAAGTTATTAATTTAAGAAATTAGAAAAAGAGTACATAAGAACATACTAAATTATATTTTTCAACAAGTTTACACTTCATACTACTGCTTATATCTGTTTTATATAGGCCTATATTTAACTCACCTGGGGGTTGGGAACTAACACTGGAAGGGGAAACACTCGCCGTTGACGGCGCAACAATCTGTGTTTGGCCGGACGCCACTGCTGAATTTTGTTGTTGTTGTTGCTGTTGCTGGAGGTTCGTAGACGCACCAGGAGGCACACTATTCGTTTGCTGCTGTTGTTGTTGCTGTTGTTGTTGCTGTTGGTGGTGTGGAGAGGTGAGATGTTGCTGTGCTTGAGGTTGTGCACCTGAGGGTGTTTGGGAGGGGCTGTGGGTACCACCAACTGGTGCGGCTCCGAGCTGCTGTTGAGTGGGCAGGTGAAGAGATTGTTGTTGTTGCTGTTGTTGTTGCTGTTGCACCGAAGTAATTGGCACTGGAGGGGGATCTTCATACATAACCGCATTAGTGGGCGTGGAATGTGACGTGGGTGTCGTTTGTTGTTGTTGTTGTTGTTGTGGAAGCACAGCCGCCGTCGGTATGAGTGAGGTTGAATTCGACGACACAGTCGGCACGGCGTGTTGGAGATGATGATGATGATGTTGCAGATGCGGATGGTGATGGTGGTGATGGTGATGCGGGTGGTGGTGCAATTGATTGATGGTATTTGCGGCGGGTTGTTGATTGATAATCGAAGCAGCGGAGACGGTGGACGAAGCAGTAGCAGTGGGATGTGGAGCGTGATGATGTGGCCCCCACCAAGTCCCGGCAGCGGCGTGCGACCCGACTGCCGAGACATCGTGGGGGTCGTAGAGAGCACACGCCAGCGGGATGGTTGGGGTTTGGGGGAGGGGTGGAATAATTACCGTTATTTTGAGCGCGAATCCAATAAAGCAATAAGGAGTGTTTTAGCGAACAACAGAGACAATTGTCAATATTAAGCGCGTACGCGGATTCCCGATGCGTAGAATTTATATATTAAAACACGTTAACATTCAATAAATTGTTTCGCGATCAATTGCATAAATCATTTGTGTGATTTTCCAAAAACAATAATGATATCACAACCCGGTAGCCGTTGTCGAAGAGAATAACATACGTAATATGTGTAGATGAGTGTTTGGGAGTTTAGTCAGAGAGGGAATTTTGATATGAATGAAGAGAATTACAAAAGAGAACACGTCGATATGGTAGCGCAATTATTCAGTAACAGTGTGAGTGTGCAATTTTTGTTGCCAAATGTTTACAGCAAGGCCCATGGGTTAGTGTTTTTTGTTGAAATTAGTTTAAAAGTTTAAATTTTTTTTTTTTTTTTTGATGATATTAATTATTTCGAAATTTATGATTTGAATAAATGTATTCATATTTATTTATTATTTTATTTTAATTCCGATTTAAACCATTTATATCAAAAATAGTTAACGGGGTTTTAAAATTTGACGCCATTTTATGATCGTTTTCAATGAGTTGTCACATTCGTTGATGACATTATTGTTTATTTTGAAGTGTAGCAAATATTTTTACGGGGGATATTCCGGTGCGGTGCCCATAAAATTATAAATGAATAAGCGCGACGCGTGAGTTTATGGTTCCCAATAAAGAAGTAGTCCATTCATGGGAAACAAATTACACAAGCAAGTCGAAGTTTGTATTTTTATTATTATTTGTTTCCAAATTTATTTATTTTTATTTGTTGTATATTAATTATATTGACAGAACATATGTCCAAGTGTTTATGATCGTCGTATGAGTTATTTTTGTAGCCGGTGTCGATAATAAAATCCATTTTACGATCAAAACAAACACAAATTTATAATTTTTTTGATTTTGTAATTTTTTGCAGTGCTCCAATTGATGGCATGTTGATGATGGTTTCCGTTGTTATTATTGTTGTATATGCGGAGAACGCGTAAGATGTTAAATTAATTGTGGCACAGAAATATGTATAGTACAGGTGGATTTCAATTTGGATGGCAAAATAATATTGTTGAAAGAAAAAAAGCGACTTGTTTAGTTTAATGTTTATAAATAAACTCATTAGTTGTGTACACTGGATTATTTCATAAATTTAAGTACTTCTATATATAAGGTACGTTTTTTATTCACCAAAAATACCGACTATATTGACACCACATATATTAATTTAAATACAAAAATGTTTAGCGAATGCTTGCATTCATTCTAAACTGTCTCCCCTCTTTATATTAACAATGCAACGCGATGTCGATTTAAGTAGAAAATTTTACACTTTTTCAGCTTATTGATAAATATCCGACGTATCAATTGGTTTCGACGCAGCTTTATTGTGTTATAGTACAGCTACAAGTACCGCTTCAAGCGTATATTTCGTACTATGCTATGCGGAGTACAAATCTACACTGAAAACAGAGATTCTTTTGTCAACACACGCAACACACAATTGAATCGAAATGACTATTTGCCTGCGACATTCCTCCGCGCGGCGCCGCACCACTTCTAAATGCTCGCGCCTTAATACACTATGCACCAGGCCACCACTAGTGAGCATTCTTTCAAACAGCGCCAGCACCGTCACTCCAATATAACTGCGGCGCACTCGATGTGCGAACAAAGGCAAACGGCAGCTTTATCAAGCTAGTCAAGCAATTCCCTTCCACTAGCGTGAGCGAGCTCCCAACAAGCCACACATCTTGTATATATGCCCTTCGTATCTGTATACGTAATATTCAAACAGCACGAGTTCCAATACGTGAGTTCACACATAGGCAGGCACATTTGTGAGCGCACGACATGCAGGATGTTCTCTCACCCACACATACAACATCATACTTGGATTCCCATTATACGAGTGCATTGAAGATATGACTTTCTCACAACTATCATTCCTCACCCCATGGTAATGCAAATTATGTCTCTACAATTCTTACACTCTTTGATGGGAATTTTAAGAAGGCCCGATCCAATAACTGATTGACTTAATGGGAACATATATATCAAAAGCACACGCATTACATGTATATAAAACTTGAAAACATTTATGAAAATTTCGCCATAGCTGGTATATCCGCCCCCAATAAATAATGTGCTTATTTCATCAATTCTCATCCCTATTATCAAATTATATTCATAGACGCTCCGTCGCGACACTTCACACGTATTTCGTATACGTATATGTTCATGTACGTAGATGCTGAAGTGCATTTGTGTTGATTACGCATGCTCCCCACTTTATACTCTCAATTTGAATATTAACTCTGGCCTAAGAAGATGTTGCCATGACATTGAATTTTCACCTTACGAATATATGCTCTCTACAATAAAGAGTACTGAATTCTGCTCTTACACAGTTTCTGACTGCACCTCGTTATGCAAGATTTTCGAAAACAATTTGAACTCAAAATTAAATATAACATTGTAAATTTGAGTTCGGTTTTCAAATAGACAACAGCACATACCCTCATATATTGCAATATTTATTAAAAATGTGGAAACATATTTAAAAAGATTGCATAAGCTTATGTATATTAACACAAATAATAACAAACACAAAAATCTATTAATTTTGAAACTCATTCAAAATATTAGAAGAATCCCCACATTCGTACAAATATGTATATTAGTAGTAAATTATCACTCAACAAATACTTAGCGGAGCGCATGCGCTTTATATATTCAACAACTAAAACTCTTATCATAGGAGAGACGATTTATAATGAGAGCATCCACTTTTGAGTCATGTGTCTGCGTTCAACTTTGTAAACTTATTAAATCAAAGGGCTCCATCTATATCTAAACATTGGCGATATATGACATACATATCCAAGCCACCAAACTCTGTTATTGTCTACTTATGCTTTTTGTTGTGATATATTCCATGTTTATTTCTATCCCCTTGCCTTCTTATATTGAATAAAAGAAATATATATATACCACCACATATCTATATGTATAGTATATGTGTATTTATATTTTTAACTTTCCATGTGTCGTTTTACAAGAATACAGACCTACGATGAAAAAAGTTATCGATTTTTATTAGTTTGTATAGTTAAAGTAAGAATTTTCAGAAAAAAACTTTAAGGCTAGTTCTATGAGAACAAAAAATAGTATTGAAAGATCATATTAAATTGAAGAACCAAAAGAGGATATTATTGTAAGCAGTCACAAATATGATTTTGTAGTTAAAACCATGAACAATTTACTAAAACACAATACAGTTAGCAACCAGAACAATACGGTGCCAATACTCTTTGCCAATAAATTTTTTAAAGTGAATGAATTACTATATATTTACATATTTCTTAAATTTTGGTGCCGCCTAATATTAGAAAACTATATTAAAGTCTACAGTACGGTAACTAATTTTTGGGAACTTTGTTTTATTATTATTATTAATTTTGAATGGGTAAATAAAAAAAGTTACTTTTGTGCAAAAGGAATACACAATAACTAAACCGTATATATATATATATATCCTCTTTTATTTATATTCTATCCATATAAGTCATTATAAAGAAATCGTCCGAGATAGCACAGCTCAATTGTTCTTATGAAAAAAACCACTGGACCTTAGGTAGAGGAGTCTGACCTTGGGACTTTTAGTTGGTCACAGCGAAGCACACACCCACGATAAACTACACGCTTTTCAATTTAATATCTATGCGCACGACAAAGTCATAGATTAAAAAAAATTCCGATTATATGATATTATTTCTAAGCGACATCACTTTTAAGAGGCTTTCATTGAATAACTTTCAGAATGTGGTTATTCGCAAGAATCAAGCGCAGAAAGAGAGTTGAAAACCCTATCGGAAAAGTGGTAGCCAAATACTGTGATTTACGGCAAGTACATAAGAATTGCTCACTCACAAAACCAATAATTTTATCCTGACGCATTACATATATAGCGCATTCGAATATTAGCACTTGACAATTGTTTTGAATATAGATATTTATTATATTTTATTTTTTTTAAATATCTTTAATGTAATATGTATCTTCATAATGTTACAATTTTATTTTATAAACATATATTTTGAAGATGATCATGTGAACATTTATAATTTTTATTACGTTACGTAAATTACATTTATAATTTTACGTATTAAATTTTTTATTCTCTTAATATTTTGCACAGAGTATAATAGTTCACCTAAACAAGGTTTACCTAAAAGTTGTTAGTTATGCATACCAAATTGATCAGATTTCTGTCTCTCACTTCGTTCATCCGTGCAAGCGATAACTTTTATAAAACCTAATCTTAATTAAACTTGGTACCCGTGTTTCTTGGCACTCAAAAAAGGTTGGTATTGTAGGTGGGCAAAATCGGACTATTGCCACTTCCACAAAGTCCCATTAAGTGAAAAACTATAAAGTACTATAACAAAGCCACAAGTTAAGCTACTATTGGTACAGAGGATCACATAAGGGAGGAGCGTATGTGGTTAAAATTTGTTTGAAAAGTAAAAACTGCTAAAGCGATATCAACCAAACTCACTGAAGCATTTCCATCTAGTACCTCATCATACACTGTGAAAAAAATTTAAGAAGAACTTGAAAAATAACCACGCCCACACGCCATACAAAAGCTGTGGTGAAAACTACAAAAAATGCTTTAAGTCACTAGAGAAAATCGTCAGAACCATTAAATTAGACAACAAAAATGATACGGTAGGGCTGCATGTGCTCGGTATAAAAGTTAGACAGTGGGCGTGGCAATGGCTACTTTTAGGAGAAATCTAATATATCCGCAACTATTCGACTAATTTCAACAAAATTTACCTCATATACCCAAAATATTGAATTTCTCCAAAATCAATCAAAAGAAAATGTATCAATCAAAGTAAACGAGAATATTTAGATTAACATTATGTCATCCGGTAGTGAATAATAGTGATGTGGGTATGTACTATTTCTTCCCACAGCATTCATATGGTTGATACAGTCATTTGTGTTAATTAGATTAATTTCAACAGAAATATGACGAACATGGAGCAAAATGTCCCTATTTTGGATCCCCTCAAATTACGAGAGTATTAAATGTTCGGCTGCACCCGAATTAGTTCAATTAATTAAATATTCGCCAATTACGTATTATATAAAGCCAGAAAGAAAGTAATGTGTACTTTCTTCATTTGAATTAGTTTAGTTAGAGTTTTTGTGTTGAATCTGAAAAGAATGATCAGCTGATGCTTCCTAAAGGTGTGAGTCGTTTATTTTAGAGAGGATAAAACAATAGTTTTAAAATTTCTGCAAATTTATTGTCAAAAATAATGCGTTCATTTATTAAGACCAATAATGTTAAGCCGTATATGCATGCTAAACTGAACCGGAACAAAGGTGATTATCACATTCATTTTATGGGAGATAGAGGGAAGTATGAACCCCTTCACGGCGATCTTATGCGAATGAGTTGATCAAGTAGGCTGAGATATATAAAATTTCACCTAACTTCATTGTCTTTACTAATTTTTGAAATACCATTAGCATCAACAACATATAGAGGCAATGGTAGGATTCCTCTCATATACAGAGACAGCCTACAGTACCAGGAAATATTCTTGTCAGTTTTCACTAATGCATCCCTGTTTTTACAAAATTTACCCTAAAATGAGTAATGACATAAATAAATAATAATAATAAATATAAATAATATATATAATAATAAAATAAATAATATCCTGATTTATTAAACCAGTTATGATTTTAACACATTTTTGAATGACGATAAATTATTAGTTATATACGCTTTGATAATTAAAAGAAACGCTAAAATTTTGGTTATCTGAGCAATGTAGTAAAATAATCTAGGATATTCAAACTTAACTTAAACGCGAAAACGCTTCAAAAATTATACAATTACTTATAATTATTATATAAAAAATATAATTACTTGTATGCAAAGCCTACCTATAATAAGTTTCTTTTTAAGGCCTTAAAGTCATAAGATGTCGAAAAATGTAATGATCACTAAATCCACTTTTGATACAAGTGTTTTTTCGAAACATCTTTGCTTCAATTTATATGATTCATCTTCCAAATAGAATAATTGAACCACCAAGAATTGAAGAGCTGTCTCAACTGGTTTTAACAGAATAATAAAATTCGAAAGTTGCACAGCTTCCTGAAATGGGTTTTTAAAAGCTATATATATGCACCAAAAGATTCAGTTCATTTTAAGAACAAATATAAAGTGTTAGTTAAAATTGGAAAGTAGATATCTAAGATGTCAGATAAAAATTTTCTTATTAAATAATGTTTTGACCATAATATTTTAGAAAGAAGAAGCATTAAATATATTCATGTTAATGCACAAAATTGTACATATATGTATGACTACCTTTGATTCATCACACATTTAGTTAGTTTCAATAAAAATATTCTTCATTTGTCTTTACGGTTTTCTCTAATGGTGTATGTAGTAGAGAAATGTACAAAAAGTTAAACATCAATGTATATATTTAGTACACATATTCAAAACATATAAGAAATATATATATGCATATGTGCATATTCGAATAAATACAAGCACCTAAGTTTAAACTCACATCCATAAACACATAAAATACATATGTGTGTGTGAATACATAATATTCTTTATTCAAAAGTGTATATATGATCCATACATATGAGCCCAGAATTCCATGGAATTTAACACCAAATATAAAACCCAGCAAAAATAATGTTCGAACAAAGTGTAAAGCAGCCTGATCGTTAATGTTAAAAATATTTGTGCGTGAACAATAACTACAGATTCCACACAAATTCCGAAATAGCATCTTACAAATTAGCGTGAAGTAGAGTCCGAAATTGAACATCAATTACCAGACACAAACATTTGAAGACACAAAATGAAGTGGAGCAATGAATAGCAAACTATTGTGGATGGGAAAAAATTGGGAAACGTAATTTGAAATATATAAAATATGATTATTGACAATGCAAGGAAAGCATATACGTAGACTTATATGAAATATAGTTATACATGTAAACGTATATATCTATATATTTAGATATATGCCATGAAATAATATGTAAATAATTTGAAAAATAATGGCTTAAATACAGAAACCATTTTAAAAGTTCTAGCTTGGTGAATTTTTTAATATAGGATTTAATATCATACTTTGCAATCAGTGTTCCTTACCGAAACATTCGACATAAAGTCTGTTATAATAACGAAAATCATAATATGTAGTATACGGGAGCTGGTATAATTCGTCGGCCGATTTCACACATTTTCGGCATTAAACTATATCATTTCCAATATTACACGTTCATCTAATTTTGTTGAAATATCATACGCATTGACCGATATATAACGTATGAAACCCACCGGAAGATTGAAATTCTTATATTAAGTATATGGAGGCTAGGGTAGTATAGATGCGCTTTTATTATTACATGAAAAATGTGCTGCCAGACTTTCGCTGAGATACCTAACAGATTGACCGATATATATGTCATAATGCTAACCGATGGTTTGAAAATCTTTATATGAGGTATATGGGAGCTAGGGGAAGTAATTACCTGATTTTACCCACCTTGGACACAAGTTCACAATATTATCAAAGAAAGATTTTTTCTGAATTTCAACAAGATATCTCACAATTATGCGATAATTTCTGTAAAAAGTCAGCAATAGGAACGTGGTCAACATGTTCGCCATTTGGGGGCTTGAAAAGTTATATTCCGATTTCTGTAATCTATAGAGGGATATGGGATACCTTAACTGCACTTTTTGTGTAAAGTTTTGTTCCGATATCTTTATTGGTAATTGATTCATACGAGGTGTGTTCAAAAATAATGGGAATTTTCGCTTTTAGAAAATAATTATTCATTCGTCTACATTAATGTTGTCGCCTTTAAAATAGTCTCCATTCGATACCATGCAATTAAACACTTCTTAAACTCGATTTTTGGGATAACCTTTAGCTCTTTCAGCGATGCGCTTTTAATGACATCTATACTTCATCTTCATCATCAAAGGGTGTTTTTTTTGGATTGCTTCACGCAGACGCCATTGAACTTGTAGGTTGTACTTCTTATTGAGGCAAGGATTCATGATGTACTATGCCATTAAAGTCGAAAACATACTCATTATTTTCTGAACACACTTTGTATACAGTAAAGTGAAAGAATCATATGGAATTTAAAATTGTGTTAATTGCGAAATAGACACCTACGACGGTTGGATTCCGATATCACCCATTTTCTCACAGTAACATAAGGATGCAAATGTAACCATGCCCCAAACTTGGTTGAAATTTTGAATTTTTTTTGAAGCGGCATTTTGTGGGCGTAACAATTCTCCACCCATCTGCAATACCAACCTCCTCAGAGTGCCAAGGAACATATGCTACAAGTTTTATCAAGATATCTCAATATTTACTTAAGTTACTCTTTCCACGGACAGACGGATGGACGGATCATTTATATATATATCTATCTCCATAGATATATGAGGACGACAGACAGGACTAATGCAATTCTTCAATTTTATAGGAAGTGTGACAATTTCGTCACTATCATAATTTAGTTGATCACTCTGAAACGGTTAGATAGCTATCTCAATAATAATCATTAATTTGCCTACTACCTCCAGCTTGGCTACTGCAGGTGTTTATACATCCCGATACGCGCTCATAAAGATTGAATATTATTTCCACAAATACTTTGAGATTATAATATTAAAATTTAATAAATATATATGTAAATACAGAGTATGGTCAAATATAAACACTTATAACTAAACTAATTTATGACCGAAGGAAATCCATTTCATGTATTTGTATGAAAAGGCATAGAGAAAGTACATAGTACATAATTATAATCAAGCTTAATTAATATAGTTGAGATTAAGTAAGCAAGTGGGAAACTTATTATTAATACTAATGAATTTATAATCAATTGGAAGCAAGAAACACCGTTAAACGTCGGAACTAGCCTTGCATTTATATAATTAATTTTAATTAATACATTTGCTAATATATACGTTTTTTCAGAAACACAATTTCCGATTCTTATTTTATGCTATAGCATGTTTCACTTTTATTTAATTACTTGTGTCGGCACAGAAATATTTATTTTACTTACATAGTATATTTATGCCATATATATATGAATATATATGATTATAATGAGCAGTTAGTCAAAATGTTTAGTAGCGTATTTATTTATTTTTTATTTCCGTCATAATTGGTGAATTCCCATCACGATAGGTAGAATGTCTTCGATAATAGTAGTATTTTTATACCCTCATAACACGCTACAAAAGAGTGTAATAGCTTCGTTCGCCTAACGCTTGTTTGTCGAATCCCATGAACTTATTATGCTCTGAAACAGATGACTGAGACAACAGTGACGATATCGGAATAGAATTTAGTATATATAGTGCATATGACATATCGCAGAGCTCATCTAAAAATTATCAAAATCGGTACATACGATTACATTGCCCATTTGACCTCTCACAAATATTATCTAAACATGGACAAATTTGGCACGTACGGGGAACGTGGTCCTTATGTCAGAATATGAGGGCATCCTTGTCCCCGGTCAACTTTACAACTTATGTAAGATATCTCAATGACACCAAGTGACAATATTTTCTTTTTTTAATTCTAAATACCCATTATAAAACCTTCTGATTGATATCGGTCCACACATTCCCCAGTGCTAATATTATGAATACACTAATATCCATTTATCAGGTTGACTTTGGAGTAGAAATACAAATATTAATCCCTAATTAATGAAATTAAGTGAACTCATAACTTATAACATCATTTAATATGATTCCAGTTTGGATTACTATTTAAACTACAATCGACTATTGGTTTCATATGTAACATTCTATAAGACAATGTTTTACAAACATGACGAAGTGTTTCACATGCCTTTAATTCTTACAAAATGCGAGATTATCTGGTATTCGGCTCTGTTCGAAGTCAAGTCTTTCTTACTTAATATTATTCACTTATGCTTTATTGTTTTATAGTACTTTAAGGTTGTGTAAGTTCCTTTTCGACTAGCCCATGTTGATTTATTTATTATTTCAGCATGTCTACTGCATTTCGACTTTTAACTACCTATTTGATATTAATATACATTTGGTTGTATATGGTTAACTTTACTGTGTTAATCGTTTTATAATGTGTTAATAGTATGTTTATGGTAGTTCGTTCAATGGCAATGCTAGCAATTGAGTGAAGTGTGCCAGGGAGAAGATGAAAGAATGTGCGATTGAAAAGCAGTGAAATGGGTGATTGGTATTGTTTTGTACAGAATTAGGATCAAGAATAAAGCAGTTCAACTTATTGAAGCATATTTTTAAAAGGGTTTAATTTTTTTAAAAGATCTGATACCAAAAAAAAAGTTTTTATTAAATAAATATTATTAAATATATAATATTAAAGGATCAACTGGCTACTTTACAAAAATTCAACTCCCGTTCCAACTTAACAATAATTTTTATTTATATATTTTCCTTGTTAGTTATATCTGATTCAAAACCCAAGAATGTTAAAATTTCATACATTTGATTACTATAAATGAATGTATAATATAAAAACAAGTGCATATATTAGTATGTATATGAAGTCCGAAATAAATAAATAACCAAGAGGGAAACAGTAAAATAACTTTCATATTTACATTAATATGATTTCGCAAGAAGTTACAACTCTAAAGGCTTACCAACACCCTAATACGTTAAATTTATATGAATATATAAATATGATTTCAACAAAAGGTAATTTTACTCAGCCTTAAGCTTGGAGAGATTAACAATCATTCACCCCATATTCACCCTTTTCGATATTACACATTATGCTTGCAAATATCTCCCCATTTGTTCGTCGTATTCTTAACAGCCAGCAAAAATATTTATTCAAAAACAACAACACCCCAATAACCTTTAAAATATTACTGGCAACTTACTTCCACTACTCTACAATAGCGTAGCGTCGGAAACGAAAGGAGCGCTTGCTTGAAAGAATAACTGACGTTACGAAAACAATTCAACATGCTCCAATTACCAAATTCACCATAGTTTTCAAAAAACACCACCCCTGTAATACATTTTTTGTGTAGTCATGCCTGTTAAGAACATCACTGCGCATTGTTTTCAAGACCGCAAACGTCAATTCATCGGCATCTTTATTAACATGGCTTTCCACAAAGAAATATTGATCCTTCTGGGTGATTACCTTAATGGAATGGTTTTATACATTTATATTTCTTCATAGTTTCTGCTCTTCCAGTCCTACACTCTTTGCGTTGTATTTATCTCATATAATGCAATATAATTCTTTTGCTTGCTAAAGTTTGTTGGTATCACGAAGCATTTTTAACTTGGTCGTGTATACATGCATTACAATACTAATGAACCCTATAGAAACTTTACGTTGAATCTACTCCTTATTTATTAGAAGTTCTTTTATTTGATTTCAGCCTGTCCAAGCTGGATAAGTTCAAATGTTACAATTATCTATGTATGTGCAAAATTCATCTAGTTTTTCACCAAAATATCAGCTCGGATGTAAATATGCTCGTATATTTAAAATACAATTATTTTGGAAAATCAATCTTATTCTCTCATAATTATATCATTCATAATTATTCCGCCAAAAAGTAAGATGGCCTATAGTTAGAGTACTTGAAACGAATATTCTTACTTTCAATACTTATATCATTTATAAATGGGTTTCTATGTACTAATTCTAGCAAAACTAAACTAAACTGTTGCTTTCGTGAGATTACAAAAACATAGACACTTGGTAACCAAATGTATAGGAAATATAATTCCACTCATAGTATTAGAAAAATGCAAACAACTATGTGTGCTTTTATCAATTATACTTCCATATATATGTATCATTCATCGAGGCAGAATCGTTCAGCAATCGTAAACCAAGTTCATACGAGGAGATCGAATTGAAATAAAGCGCAGCAAATACATTAAAATGTCTGATTTGTTGCCTGATGTTCGCTATCCGATGTCTCCTGGTATTTTCTTGTCTTTGATTCCATTATGTATATGTTTCCACTTTTTTATTGGTTTTAATTGCAGCCAAGTCAAGACGTCTTTACCTGCAGGCAAGCAATTATATGCATATGTCGCTGAATTTTCTCTTTGAATATAACCTTTGCTTCCACGTCCAATTCACCAACGACATTATTAATTGAAATATAAATTTTACATTTTATTACCCAATGTTCACTATTTGAGCGGCGTTGACTACGTGATGCGTGCCTCAACAGTTTTAAGAAGTTGTTGGAAAACCATTAAATAACTACCACTCATATAGCGATAGGATGGATCAGTTAAACACATTCATATAGTTGAACGAATAAGAACAATATATATTTTGATTACATAAGCATGTTTATAAAATAGGTAATATACTATATGTTCATAATTATAGAAACACATTACATAATATTTAAAGTATAAGTCAAATATGCATTTTAATTTGAAATAAGCATTACCCTCCCGTCGGCAAACTTTGAACAGCATTAATGCCTTGTAAAAATATCGTAGTCAATAAAACTTACAAATTAAGCAAAAAATTAATTAACCAAAATTTAAAAGATTTAGATTGCTTTTTTACAAAAACCAATGCTTGCTAACGATAGAACCTGTTATAGCAGCATTTCTAATATATAGTGCGTTCTTAATATTAAATATAGATTTACAAATAATCATAAATATTTCAAAGCTGTATTCAATGCGCCGTGTTACCAATACTATTATTACCTATACGTGGCACTCAATTTATGATTAATAGTCTTTGAATTTATATAAGAGCATAGAATTGTTAAAAATTTTTATAATTATTATATAAAAAGGAGAAAGACAGGACAAGTAAGACATCATTCTATGTCTTCCTGCGTATTTATTAATCCTTATTTGGTAGTATTTCACTTTACCTGTTAGAAACAAAATTATTTAACGATTAACCGAACAGTAGAACAATTGATGTAGTTTGAAGTTTACCAAAAGATGTAAAGCAACTATCGACAACCAACGCACTTACAGGCCGGCGGTAATGAAGTCATCGAAATGGCCTCACGAGCAGAATTTCCCTTATAATCAACTGGTTGCTGTCTTTTATTTAATTCACTCTACATGCCACCATTTTATCTTGCATTACTGCGTTTGCTGGAGAGCAGTCTTGTTTTTATTTTAATTTTGTATTATTTCTTTAGAATGCAATAGTCGATGACAATACTATTATAACATACAATGCCTTGGTGAAAGCAATCAAACACTGCAGAGCCTTACATCCTGTCAAAGAAGTTCATTGCATATCTCCATTATTGGCTACCAAATAAAAATACATTATTTCAAGCCTACAAAGATCTTCAGCACCGATAAGGCAGTCATGAATTTTATGTGATCAGAGATCACCGCCTGCTTTCCTTCGAAGAAAAGTCGTAAACATTTCTTATATTATAAAAAATTCAAAACACATTTAGAAAAGAAACACGGAAAATGAAGAATTATGCATTTAAAAATTAGGGAACAAAACTGAAGTCATACTGTAAATGTCAAAAAGAATAAGCATGCTATTATTACTAAGGAGAACGGACGACTATTAAGATTCCCTTGTTTGAAACTCAATGACTGGCACTTGGCGCCAATCACATTACAAGAAAATGATGCTTCTATTAGCATTCTCAACAACGCCCCCCTGGGATATAGAATGGCCTAGAATCAGCTATCGATTTATTCACATTAAAGAGAAATTTTCTTACATTGAAGTTGAATTTACACTTTGCACTTTATTATATATTTTATTATATCCTCTAAGGATGTTAATCTATCCACTAACTTTCAGTAATTTTAATAAAAAGTTATCCGATGTCCGATGGATAATCTTTAATTTGTCTAAATCAGAATGGGATAATTGTATTTAAACTGCGCTTATTTAATGAATAAATGTTTGCTTGATTACCAAACATTTTGCCATTATATTGTAATAATTGATTACATAGCACAGATGTCACAAGCTCTCAAAATATGTCAATAAACAAGAAATCACTACGGTAACTAAGTTCGTCAAAGTACTTTCACTATCAATTACTGTGCTTTACCTCATACTTGTAGTTTTTCAATGAAATCAAAAGAGCTTGGTTTTTTATGATAATACGTTTTCCTCTAATAATCACAAAATTTATATTAATTTTAAATTATTCTCAATATTGACTTTTTAAGGCATCACACATCTAACGTCAATGACCCATATATAATTAAGCTGCTGTGTAAACAATTTATTAGCTCTGATTTATAATATTCGGTTATTATGTTTAATAAGATGTTATAAAAATAGTTCTCAAGGTTTCATATCGGTCATTGAACTCTTTAGATTCCATACAATCTCACCCGACTAATATATTATTATCGCTATTAATCTCGAATCCCTAGGAAGTAAAAGAATTACACTGTGCTTGACTTTTTTCATAATATCATAATTGGATACATTCATTCTCCCTACTTAATAGGAAGGTTTCCTTTTAATATTCCGAAGCGATGCCTCGATAACTCTACCTTTTTATTGAGATAAGCCCTAGGCAAAATTTCCGAATAATTATTTGGGAATAATCCTTTTGTATTCCATGTTTGGGTTTTAAAAATACTGAATTCTATATTTTAGATGTATTAAATTACTTCTATGCTATATTTTATCAATAACTATTATTATTATTACCTTTTTTTAATCATCTAGCGTTTCTTCTTCATCACTTTATTGGACTTTCAAAGGTGCCATCGATTTGTATACAATTCTTTCATGTATGTGTGTGCTTTGTGTGTGTGTGTTTCACATATGTATTATATTTATTGTGGCTAGCGTGGGTAAAACGATTTCGTTTGAGATTTTTTGGCAATTGATTTAATGCGTCACTCATAGGTTTTTATAGCATCATTTATTGCCTACTTTAACTTCCGTTTTACCACAATTGCCCACACGTCGCATAACATCGCGCTTCTTCGCATCGAAGCAATTTACTGCACGTAAATTGGGCTCATAACTCCCATCACTTTAAAAATTTGTCAGAAGAACTGTAATGCAATGTAATGTTTCAACTAAGACCATCGTAGCAAGCCATTGTAAACATACTGCATGCGAAAATTTATTATTAAATGCTTTCATCTTTAATTTTGATTCAATCCTTATACTTTTGTTATAGCGACGCTTTTAACAGGAAAATCATGTAGTCGAAATATTTTATTTTATTTACGGCCATTTTGAATACTTCTCCCTGACGCTTTCGTTGTATATAAACTTTCTACTAGCGATTGTAAGTAACTTCTACTCTCAAAGAAAAGTACATATGTACATATACTTAACATTAGGTAACTGGCATCTAAGCCAATAAAGTAAACAGAAATTCAACGCTTAATATAATGCTAATGCTATTTTCCCTTAGCGGCACTTTTTCTCCTGTGTAATGTTTGTAATAAAATAATCACAGTGTGAACAAAAGCATGAAGGCTTAAGGCATAAGGCTTATGGTTTGAATATTATATTGAAGTGATCGAAATGAGACATCGTCGTGGCCAGTTAGATAAAAAAGAGTGAGAGAACCAATTACAAGCGTCATTTTGATAGTATCTAACTTTAGTATTATTAAAACTAAAAACTTGTTGAGATTTTAGCTATTGATTTCATTCAAAATATCTTTAGAAAATACCATATTTTCTCATTTGTGCTAATGTATATATTATTTTGTCTTTTCGTTTTCAGTAACTCGGTCATCCGTCTTTTGCTTGAGCGCAATTAGAAACACCATATTTTATAGCCAAAGGCACAAACTCATCGCCATTCAACTTCAACTATATTGAGAATCTCTTTCGACTTTTCTTCTTTTTATTCACTAGTATTTCGTCAGTTAAAGTCATGGTGGTCGCGTCTCAATTCGTCTGGGTTTTGTTATGACTTAATTTCTGTACAGTTTTCTTTGCTTTTTCGGTATTTTTGGTAAAATTCTAAAACATACCCAATCGAATTGATTTTCTTAATTTCTTTCGCTTAAGCGCACTTAATTTAACAAACATACAAATAAAGTTTACATACCGTAACGTGTTTCTAGGTAAATTTTTGTTGCGCCTCATAAGTTGTTTGCTTTTTAAGTTCTAAAGTTGCCGTATTTTCCAAGTTCTCCCTAACAGAAAGTCTGTAAAAGCAAAAAAAATATATTTTGTCATTCATATTGAGTTAAAAAAGGAAATAAATGAAAACAACTCTTAACATTCATATATATTAAATATGCAATGCAGTGATAATAGAATTATTAATTAGTTAAGTACTCAATATGTACTGATGTTACTTTACAAAAGCATATAATTGCAATTCAAATGATTACGGATGACGAATCGGATAAAACTTTTGCATGGATTTCAACATATCGCCGATGGACTTATTCGTGGATCAAAACATTATTGGAGGACATAAGGAAACACATTCTGCAAAACTGCAGTTCAATCAAATAATTAGCAATGATCTTAATTTCAGCTAACTTATACGAATAAAAATAAATATCGTCAAATAAATACCTAGGTTAATTTACTTTCATCATATATTCGTACAGCAGACAAAGCTTCATCAATATTTCCCGCGACTCTGTCAAATTTCAGAATGATATCAAGATTTTTAGCTCCGCATCAGATGAGAAAGAATTTATGTTTTGAAAACTAAGAAACGCTTTAGGTTGTTGGTGGTAAATACCAGTATTTTACATATTTCTTTTCAGTAGCTCCTATTGATCTCAAATAATTATTAGTTTGGGGTTGACATAATACTTACGTTTGCCTTTTCTTTCCTCGGAAGTCGCATAGAAGCACACAAGGCTATAACTTACAAATACGGATGGTGCACATTGTGTATTATACTCATATAATACTATACATAAGTATATTTATGCTACACTAAAATATTTTTTTAAATGAATGAAATCATTTTTGCTCAACACTATATTCATTCAGTCTCGAACCACTACGAAAACCACAACTTCTAACAAACTTATGACAATCCTTTGGATTTCTCGTCTACTTGGTGATGATTACGACTGACCTCCTATTGCTCCAATAAAATTGTTTGTGTTGGGGTCACACTGCACCAACACTAAAAATCATAAAACAATATTTTTTAAAAAATATTTTTAATAAAATATTATGTGAAGTGAATACGCGATGCTGCGTCTAAGGAAATTTTACAAAAAATAAGAAATGTGCACAGAATGTGTTTAACATTGGCAATTGGGCAAAGAAAAGCTAATTTTAAAGCTGAACGACAATCGATAAAAGAAGTAAGCGGACACGAAATTCACAATTGCGACGCGCATGCGATAACCACTCGAAAATTGTTAAATTACTACTAACAAAAAATTAAATTCAATATTTTGCTATAGACAAAAAGCAAAAGCAAACGCGCAAATGTTTCACATATGAACGGTGAGCAATGAGCGGGCCACCGTATATAGCGAATATAGGAGCTGGCATCACCAGTGAGTGTTGAACACCTCCATCGCATAAGTATTTATATATCTATGTACATAAATACTCAAACACTTATACATATGTACATACTACTATATATATATATATATATGTATATATGTATATATATATATATATGTTAGTAAATTCATACATTCAAATATTCATTAAGAGCAAAGAGTAAAAACTCGTATATACGAGTACAAACCCACACCATCAAAAGTAAGTCAAAGCGACCGCATCTAAACGA
This sequence comes from Bactrocera minax, assembly GCA_021498325.1. Classification (NCBI taxonomy): domain Eukaryota; kingdom Metazoa; phylum Arthropoda; class Insecta; order Diptera; family Tephritidae; genus Bactrocera; species Bactrocera minax. The sequence goes on along the minus strand of JAKEEE010000179.1, from coordinate 37,627 downwards.
CCCCCCGTTCTGATCCGCTTCTGCAATGATACACCCCTTGTACATTTACTGCTGTTGTAGACTTTGTCGCTATTCACATTTATAACATGCACACTCGTAAGTCTATAGCATGCCGCTTATCCACTGATCAGCACTGCTTGCTTACAGTCATTGGCGTATATTGAGGTTTGTATCCAAAAGAAAACCAGGCGCCGAAAAGGAATACATCTACACAAACAGATTTATGTATTTTTTGTATATTCATATGTATGTAGACAAATAAATGTAAACAAAGTTGCTAAATGTATACTTTAAAGTGGTGGAGACTTAGTAGGTTGTATTTAAATGAATGGATAGCCAGCCGTAACAAAAGCGATAGACGCCAGTTTATAGTAGCTTACTGTTAAGTTCTTCTAACGCAAATAGCATACGAGGTAAAGGAATGAAAGGTATAAACATTACAACAAAGAATACAATAATTTTGAATTGAAATTCATACCGTTAATAAGACCTTAAATATAACCTAGTGATTACAAACCTATTCAAAGTTTGTATTTAGTACAAATATATGCTATATCAGGGCACACCCTTGATAATAATTTAATAACAAAAATTTTAAACCCATTATATCATCATATATATCAGTAGATTGATTTTCATTCACCTAAATTTCTTTTCATAAAATATAAAGTTTCTCAACTGCCGACAGTATCTGCAACAATCCACTGTAGGTGGACAACTGAACTATCCTATCCAATGATAGCAAAAAATTTGCTGAGCGGTTAAACCACTAGTCAGCAATTTCTTCATGTTAAAATGCAAAGAAAACTTGAAGGAAGAGCCTAAGAGCTAAGCAACGACGTTTTTTTTTTTCTGTGTTACTTCTATTCGTACATATTAATATATTTGTGATTTTATTTCTTATAATTTCTTCAAGTCGTACTTGCGTTGCTTTCTGTGCTACTGAAGCACAAAACAACATAACGAAAATTCCAACGATAGTATACATATATATACATATTATCATCCAAACATCGATGTCTTGCATGAGATTCGGGAGAGTATTCAAGGCGAGCCAAATGATGTTGAGCGAATATGCCATTCAGTATTTGTATGGCAGATAATTCACCAAAGCATAACAGCAACCAGGGAAAAGTTAAACTTGTACCAGCCGAAACATGAATATATGTATGTATGTGTGCGTGTTCCTTTGAGATTTTGTACTCATCTCTAGCGTCGTAAATCACCTGATTTACCAATAAAGCCATAATTCATACCTAAATCCATTTTCCAAACAAAACCGTATCAAACCAGTTAACGATTACAAAGAACTACCACAAATTAACAGTTATAATACTCATATATTCACCAGGCAAATACAACTACAATCATTAAGCAAAACAAATGAAGTTATCGTAATATACGGAAAATACATACTAATAAAGAAAAATGAAATAATTTATTGTGTTAATGCCTTCCTTCTAATCATCAAGCAAATATTAAACAACTAATTAAATTTAATTCACTCTATCTATATTAAATTGAACATTTCAAATTAGAAATTGTAAATAGCAATTTATTCGAGCTTTGGCGGTGTTCACTTTCTATGTTAATTAATATTTAATGACCTTTTATTAAACATTTTTATACTCTCGCAACGTGTTACAACCGAGTATAATAGTTTTGTTCACATAGCGATTGTTTGTAACACCTAAAACTAATCGACATAGATATAGAATATATAATAGAATAGAAAATAGGTATAGAATAGATATAGAATAGAATAGATATAGAATATAGAATATAGAATGTATATATAAATGATCAGGATGGCGAGCCAGTTTGAATTCCGGGTGGCTGTCTGACCGTGCAAGCGATAACTTGAGTAAAAATTGAGATATATTGATAAACTTGGTACACATGTTCCTTGGCACTCTGAGGAGGTTGGTATTGCAGATGGGCGGAAACCGAATACTGCCACGCCCCCCACAAAATTCCGTTAAACGAAAACCTGTAAAATCCTATAACTAAGCTCCCAATTAAGATAATACCGGAAGTTGGTACAGGAAATCACAGTAGGAAAGGGCATCGGTTGAAAATTTTTTAAAAGTGGGTCATATCTCCCAAACTATTAAAGCTACATCAACTAAACTTATTCAAATCAAGTCTATTTAGCATATCCTTCTAGACTGCCACGGTCACTTCCCATACAAAGCTTACGTTTAAAACTACGTTAAAGTTGAATAAAAATGTATTAACTTGCCGAAGAAACATAACGTTCTTTGTGTTTTACGTGGGTAACTGCCGTGTTAACAGCCTAACCCCACGGTGCTCAAAAACAGAGGGGATCAATTGAATGCGTTTATTAGTGCACCCTCAAATGCTTAGCATTTGCGAAGCACCTATCGGTACCGATTGGCAGTGTGGAATAGACACACTAAATACCTTGGTAGGATTAGAGGCCGACCTAAATCCTGCGGTGCAAATACACATCGATCTGATAAAAGGTTAGCTCTACCGGCATTCAGGTATTAAGCCATAGGCACCCGACACTCCTCGAAGGGCCTACCGTAATGTGCAGATTGGAGCGAACTCCAAGGGCTACTGCTTCCCGTAGTACCAGATTTAAGTCTTTAAGAAAATTACATAATTTGGTGCGAAAATGTGTGAAATCGGTTCTCCTATGCTACATAAAATTATTTTCGTCATTATCGCAGACTTTGTGCCGAATATGTTGGTTGTGAGTTATCTTCATAAAATTGTGTAGAAACATACTCTCGAGTACACTTGTGTAATACCTAAAGTTGTTGCGATTAGTCCAGACATTCCTCTAGTCCCAATATACCCGATATAGGGATTTCCGACTTTAAAGCTGACTTTATTCCGTTATGTTGGACAATATGTGCAATATTTGAGTGAAATTAAGTGGACATGCTTACTAAAACATAATGTGATTTAACACTGAATATGAATGAAGACGGTTTAGACTTTGGTCTAAACCCATATCCTTAATATAATGATTTCCGATTCGTTCGTTGGCCTTTTCCTTATAAATCCAATATATTAAACTTAGCCCTTAGGTTGAGTTTATATTGAACATATCATTTGAGTTAATTGGGTTAATATTAATATCAACATTTCGGATTCGAAGCAAAATATAGTAATGAAATTAAAGAGTATATCACATATAACATAAGTTAGTTAACATACCAATTATGATTATAGTACAATCCCAATTTCGTCGAATAATGAATTTTGAATTCTTACGCAAAACAGTTTTTAATATAAAGTTTTGTCAAGATCGGAAAGGAATTCATTGAATAATTAGTGGTGGTGGTATTTAAAATATAACAGAAAAATTAAATAAAGTTATCCAAACAAGTTTATCTTTTCTTAAGTAAAAGTTTTAAAGAATTTCTTATACAAACTTGTTTTATATTGAGATATCGTATAAATAAAAATCATTGATATCATTAAGACTCTACTGCTCTAGTTTTAAATAATTTAATTACAGAGAATTGCGCACAATCAGGTTGTTTTTATAGAAAGTGATTCTGTTTTCAGATATTGGAGTTTTCTCTTAAGCGAATTTCAAACAATTGTAAAAGCCAGCAAAAAATTTTATGAAATTAATACATTGGGGTTGAGATCCTTAAATTTTCGCATATGAAAATGTTTTGATTAAGGTTGTATTTTTTTAATTAAAACAGCTTATTTACATGAATGCTTGAATACTATGTACATGTCGGACTTTGCCAGCATGTGTATATGTTTATCTATATATTTATATAAACACATTCACCTATACATATGTAGCAAAATTTAAGCATACTTGTTGTAATGCAGACGAAATGTTATTTTTAGTTTATTTCCATACTTACCAACTGGTTTCATAAGCCTTAGCACTCAAAAAAATTTTAACAACGTCAGTGGAAAGTGGAAAGAACAAGGAAAACTTGAAAAAACTTTGTTTAATTAGAAAAATTTTGCAATCGTAAAAAAGGCTTGCAACTGTATAATTAAACCGCATCTACAATTCCGGATAGCCAAGCGGCAAATTTATGTAAATACGTAAAAATAATTGTCAGTGGTTTTGCCACTATTAAAAGTGTTTTATACGCCGTTTTGCCCTCAAGCCGCTTATCCATTCAATAAAAATAACGCGCAACTCGATGTTGGCCTTCAATACACCAACTATCTCATCTCTTACCTAAGCTCTTCATTGTTGCTGAACGGGTTTTTTCATTTACAACTCCTGTGGCAACATGTGAATGTAAGTTAATGCTAAGTAGACGAAACTCGAATTTTAAAGCTCTATTCGCCAATACATGCATTTGGCGCACCAAATATGAACACACTTGACTCCGTATGCGTATGGGAATATAGATGTATGTATGACTTAATATATTCCAGTTATTTAGTATGTACACTATATACAAAAGTTTAACACTTTAGCTACTGGTGTGGAAACACGAAAGTTTCTTATAGTTGCAGCGCGAATAATATAATTTAATATTACGATCTCCTTTAACATTTTCTAGCAAATATAGGACTCACCATTTATATATTAGATATGAACTTTAATTCATAATAATAATAAATGTTGAAATGAAGACCACGTTTAATACAGACTCCCCGTCTTGCCAGCGAATGATTTTTGATAAATTCGTTAAATACACCTGTTAATGCATTTTAATATTCAGTAATTTTAAATATTATTAACATCAACTTCGAAACGTGAATATATAACACTGATACAATGTCATGCTTCGAAACCCACGGAAATCCCAGTAATATAAAATAAGTAGTTCAGTAAGCAAAGTGTGTGGTGTAATGCTAAGATGATGGATGTAATAAGGTGTAATACTAAGATGGATGTTAACTACGTATACTCCACCTTAATATCCTTTTAAGCAATATTCTTAAAGAGGTTATAATATCAGGTCCCACATAACAAAGTAAAATCCGCTTAAAACGAGAATAAGTGTCAAATTTATCGCAAATCCAATGATATGACAACTATTGTATTACTTATAACTTTACAGTTTTCTTATCGAAATATTTGTCCGCTTTTGTTATTCTAAATATGTAAATTTGACACGTAATGATTGAATTTTGCTACATAGAAGCTGGTAATGCCAAAGGTGTGCATTATTGACAGATTAAACATGACCGGGCCGGGCGCACGGGAACTACAAGCACATCACAACTATAGTTTTTTAGTTACATCCACAAAATAGATAAACCTATTGAAACACATACTCAGAAAATATGTGAGTGAAGTTTATAAATCTGTGCTATTTTATCAACTACTGAATAAAGTTAAATCTGCCAATATTGTAATTAGTTGAATAACTGATGAAAGTTACTTACTTAAAAAATCAAAACTAGTTCAAAAAGTGACCAGAACTTATAACGACTAAGGAAAAGAAAAATTCAAAAAATTTCTTTGTATATATACCTGAAAATAAAAATATACAAATATATTATAATTCATACTTAAATTATATTTTGCATTATATAATTTTAACTTTGAAAAACATTTAGAATACACATAAACAAAATGTAAAAATATTCTAATCGAGATGGCAGTTATATTACTAAATGCATAATTCGTATAAGTAAAAATATTGAATAGCTTAATAAATATGTTTCTTTAAGTTTATTGAAACAAATATATTGCAAATAAACTTGATTATTATGTTTACAAAGAACATAATGTTCAATATACCTAAGCTTTCTGTTAACAATTTATACGCCGTTTGAAATTTCATATAAGTGTGTGTGTATACAAATATATGTATACATTGTAGAAGTAGTTACTCCTACCTGTGAACGTATATATGTGCTTAAATTAGTAAATACTTGTTTGACCATTAGCTCTAACACTGGGCACACGCAATATATTCGGCTCCTAAGCTCACCTTTTATTCTATACTCACCACATATGGCTGATCTCTGTCTGAAAATAAACACACTACCAGCACGCAACCATGTTGTTGGTACAGCAGTATAATCCACACCTACCGAGTAAGTAACCGTTCAAAAGAGAGAGAAAACGAGACAAAAAACAAATGGCTGCCGAGTGCACTGTTTCTCGAGGCGTCGCAGCACACAGGCCATATATTTTTAACCGTAGCGCTATCTATTTGATTACGACCTGTCGAGCAAACATGGTGCACTCTCGTACTATATCTTACATAAATGAATATGTAAGTGCGTTGGGTTGTGCGAATGCATGCGTGGAGATCGTGCTCGCGAACGAATAGGAACAGTCTTGCCGCTTTTGAGAGTTCGTAATTATCTCAACTTATTTTATTTTCAGTCAATTCTCTCACAAGCCAATGACTAATTGTCTTTGTTGAATAAAGAAAACATGATCGTTTAAAATTGTAGGAGCAGTGCGCCTCCCATTTGTTATATTTGATCCCAGCTATAGTTTTCCCAAAGCTAAAGAATTTAACTTCTCAGAAATAACTGAGAAACATGTTTGCTCTACATTTGCCAAATGCAAAAATTGGCTAAAATTTTACATTCTTGGATAATATCAAGGCGGCTTTGAAGAACACGGGCATATGAGTTCTAGTTACTATGGCCACCCATGTATCATTATTTATAATCAAACTGTATTAAGTAATATATTACTGAAAAATGGGTATTGTAAATGAAATGTGTTGAGATCAAATATCTACCTCCATATTACAAAGAAATTCATAAGTATTAAATTAATAGTTTTGGAATGAAATAAATTTGATTTAATATCTCCTATTTTTCCAATGTCAGTGCCAATATGCCTAATATCTCCATTACAAAATCTTGGCGCCAAATGTCGCATAGGCGTTCGGTAAAATCATTTGCTTTTTAAACAATTTGTTTTGTCGCTGAGTTATAGTTTATTTATAGTTTCAAAAATCTTTTATGTCGATTTAGCGATCGTCCATGTGCATTAAAATGAATTACGAGTTTTTATCTTGTCGGTGAACAAAACGTGCATGAGAAGATGGACTAAACGATTTGAAAGGTGGCGCCAAACCAAAATATGTAGGTAGTATACGAATCATAAGCCTGACCTGATATGTAAATATATATTTCATTCAAATATATATATATTTACTACATGCACTTTGAATACCAGCTTCGTTATTGCTTCGCAGTAGTAATCACAACCGATTCATATGTACATACATAGATAGAGAAGTCTCAAACGTATTACATAAAATTAAACGTTGCTATAAAGTAAGAAATTACAATATGCAAGAAAAAGACATGATGCACGGATTTTTTCTTTTGTTTTTTTTTTTTGTTTTTTTGTTAGCTATTACTGCTGATGGCTGAAGATGTATGCCCATAAATTTGGAAATAAATTTTATGTGTTTCAAATGGTCAACCATTAAGATTTCACACTATTTTATAAAAATGAAATAAAAATATACATTACGTCCATTGGTTGTTATAAGTTGAAAAAAAATTACTTATATTTCGAAACGAACAGTTTTATGAGCTTTCACATGGGAAAAATCTTAACATATATAACTTTTAAAATAATTTTATTAAAGTTAACCCATTTATAAACTCAAAAGATATAAGATGACATTATAATAACAACTTTTCTGACCTGCTGCTTTAAATATGTAGGACCATGTAATCATTTAAGCAAAATGTCCTCGTATACGTTAATTCGTTAAGTTAAATGTAAGCATTAAAAGTTTGTTCTATTCAATTAAAGAATGACCGCTCGATAAATAAATAAAACTGAAAACGTTGTTTTGTTAAGTTTATGCAAAATTGAACAAAAAATTAAGGTTTTTAAGTTTAACTCCACCTGTCGAGAAATTATATGTACAATAAAATTGGTCTTGGTTTAAGAAGCAGATATATAGAACCATTATAATTAGTTAAAAAATGGTGGAGTAATGAAATCGATCAGTTGATGCTTGTGAAAATTAACTTTGACGAAAAAATTATATTTCGAAACTATCATTGAAATTTTTAATGGACGAAATGTCAAGAAGTGAAGATTTTGCTAATGCTAGGATTGCTTGGAGTGCATTGAACATAGTTATTATTGGTTACAAAACATGATAGTTAATATAGGTGGTATAGGTGCCCAAAAATTGCAACGAAAAAATAGGACGATTTCGAACTTGATGATGAGCATCCACTGATAGTCAAGATGTAGAAAGCAATGATGACGATGATTTATCAACTCAATTTCAAAATTTTCTTATTTAAATGTTTTTCCCAAAGCTGTGTACAGAAAGCATATAAATCCATTCACCAAGAGCAAGGGCTCTTAATAACATTCACAAAGATATCAATATTTGAAAAATCTAGTTAGCATTTCTTTAAATATAAATTTTATATTTTTTTTTTTCAAAGATTCCACTTTGACCTCTTATAGCATCTGTCTATAAGCTTGACCGAAAAATATTATACACCATTAAAAGGATGGAAAATATGGATTATGCTCAGATTTTTACATTTTTAGTAACTTACATACTATAATTAATTACGACGTTTTCCAATGTATCCAATCCAAAAATATAAAGGCATATATGTCGATTTTTACTTTATCTTTCGAAAGAAAATAATTAGTTTGGTCTAACACCCGGCCCAGTATTTATCAGCGTAATTAATGAATAAGTTGTTTCAGTTCACTTTCATACAATTTTATTAGTCGGTACCAATAATCGCCCATTCTTCATGTTAATACTAAATCAATAGCAATGAGGCTTTACATTAAATTTCCTTGTACATTTTGTTTCTCTGTTAATAGCTCTACGACGATTTATTAGCGTTTGACCGCATGTATTAAACTGATATTGAATGGTAGCATGCGTATTAAAAAAAATATTGACAATATAAATGTATTTGTTGACTCATAAAACAAAAGTAATATTATATACAACCACGATCGTGATTATGAAATTTGTTCACTTTACAGCAAGGTGTATGTGAAATAACGTAAATATTTCATTTGTAGGAGGAGCTGTATATATGCACATATTTTGTAGACTTAATTTTTCATGTATTTTTAAATGATTGTAAAAAACAATAAATATATACGTATCACACAGTCGATGTTACTGTTATTGCTTGTAGTGTTTTTTCTAGCAATACCTTCCGCAGCATTGCATTATGGTGATGGCATTGTAAACAAATTTTATGATGCCTTGGTGTTGCGTTTGAGTGAGTGAATTATGACCCACTTAACATATAGAAACGATGTAACAAAAATTAAGTTGGTGTGCTATTAAGCTTAAGCAGGCGGAACCCATATATGTATATTATCATATATACTCCTCAGTGGACAGCCAATAACGATTGTTAATTTACTTAAATGGATGAAACGGTGGCAATTGTAGCGCATTCCAATTATCACCAATTATCGGCTATTTATATCCATATTCTTTTGTCATTGCCTTTGCAATTTCTTTGCATTTACTTTGCAGCAGCAAATATGTTTTTGATTTTTAGTTTTGCTAAAAGTAATAACTTGAGGTAGTTAGGCTTTTTATATTTATCCTAATTTTACTATTTATACTCTCGTAGCACTTTTTATCGAATATAATAGTCCTTCGCACATTTATTTTAAATTTATTATGAATAATCTAGAATCTGAATAATCTGGAATTACTAATTGTAAAATACTGAACCAACAAAACTTAAATTTGCTTAATCAAAATTATATGAACCTAATAAATTTAGATTTAGGTAAACAGAAAGCAAAAGCCCTAGAATCCAAGACTTTTCCAATTATCCCGAAAACTTCTGACTGTGATGCTAAAGTAAATATATTATAGTATAATGGAACAGCTTATAATTTATAGAACAGTTTTTGTTTGAACCTAGTGACTTTCGATTTATTTGGTGACATCTAGAACTACAAAAAGGGCTCAAATTGACAGATTGCAAATTTATTAAATACTTTTTGTTTTCGTTCTAGTCCCATAATAAGACATACAAAATTAAGTCCTAAATATGTACAAAGTAATAATGACGAAGCGAGATATGCTGAAAGAGATAACCAAATTAGCAACAAATTTATAAGAGATAAGACTTTAGAAGAGGATAGAAAAGCTGATTGAAAACCCATAATTGCTATCTTAAATATTAAGAGTGTGTGGTCATTCAACTTGATCCCTTGAACATCAAATTTGCAGGACTTGTAACAATAAGCATTTTTTCTAGTATAAATATTAATTTAATCAAATTAAAAAATTGGTTTCAAAAAATTTAAACTATTCATTAACTATTAATAATTTGAAATCGGGCCATGGTTGGAAACATTATTCTCATTACTACTCTTTAATATGGGGGTGAAGAGGATGACCTTCCAAGGTGCACCACTTCTTCAATAAGTGCATCATTATAAAGAAATTTACTAAAACTTAATTAATTTCACATCTAGAAGATTTATTTAAAAGACCGGGACTTTACCAAATATAGCAGTTAGTGAAGGGGATTTTGACTTGCAAAGTGCCACCACCTACATCATACAACGATAAATAAATTACACCAATATTTGAATGAAAAATAACAACTTATATCTGAGTTATGTACCGTTTATAATGGCAATTATTACTTTTAATCATGATAAGCCATTGAACGTAAATTTTAATTTCAAAAATATTACTTCATTGCTTATTATTATTATTATTATTATATCATTACCTTCGGCTCCTAAGTATATGTATAAAGAATGTACCGAATTAAGTTTACTGAAGGGCCGGGTATCGAAGATAAGCTTAGTAGGTCTCAAGCAGTAAGCAAGATAATCATTAAATTAATTTAATCGCCTTCATATCAGTTTCAAAATTTTTTATACGAGTCAGATGCCAAATTTATTGACCTTGGTTTTACCATGTACTTTTTATATATATTGAATAAATATCAACAGAATATATCCAGATATCCAGATCATATCAGAATATGATCACAGTTATTTCTTAAGTTTTGTTTAATATTTAAAGTACAGTTTACAGCTAATGCTCTTCAGTGCTATTTTATTTAAATTTTAGCTGAAGTTTTAGCCACTATAAATAGACAATATCTATCTATGTTTTCGGAAATACACTTAAATTCTTTCAAAACATTTCCAGTATGAGAACGTTTTTCTTCAAAAGTTTCTTTAATTTTTATGAATTTTCTGATTCAATTTTATAAACTTCGTAGTGAACGAACCTTCATTAAAATTTGAGCACAATTAAAAACAAACAAGAAAAAAAATAATATAAGTACGAGAACCTTATGTAGAACACCAATTTCCAATGCGGGTAGTATATTGCTAGTATTTCAAGACTTTGTCATAGTCACCTTACATTTCCAAAGCATACTTACATTGTTTTCTTTGTTGGACTTGACATTTTCATGATACAACAAATTTTACTTTTCTTAAAATCTATCTTCTGTCGACACCACATTGCGCGACCCGGTGGCTGGTTTTAGGTGAGTGAAACTCTTGCATAATGCGTTTGTAGACGAAGCGCACGTAACTGTTGCAATTGGTTCGCTCTTAACGTCCACAGATTTGCCTGCACCTTCATAATTTTTCTGTCCTTATTTTTTCATTCACTTGGAAGCATATTGCTTGCTATAACAATAACAACTGATTTATGAGTTCAACCCGTTTTCACGATATTTTTTGTTTCTTTTACTTTTCCAAACTGAATGAATAAATAACATAGAATGCTGTGAAAAAACCATTTAAATTTTTTTGTTTTATTTTCGGTGAGTCAAAGGCTGTTCTGAAGGTCAAAAATAAAACCCATAACTTTTTTTTTTTGTAGACGCTACGTTTACAAAGGATGCCATGTGGTGTGAACAAGCACAAATGAATCCTTTCTAAACCATTGTGGTCAGTGATCTTTTTGATGCATGTACATATTAATGTTTTACTCATGGTTTCATGGTTAAAATTTGCTTACAAAATACATTTTCGGTTTATTTTAACCAATTTATAGATAGCATTGCAAAAAAGATATACTTCTTAGATAAAGCAAATATGTGTACAGAAATTTTCTAATTTTTTTCTGCCTAATAATTACAAAATTAAAATTATAAAAATCTAATGATAAACAGGAACTATATAATTCCTTTATATATTAGGGCATTAAAGTTATTTCCTACCAATATCTAAATTAATTGAAGATCATTTTCAAAATTTTTTTTTAATAACGGCCATAACATCAATATTATATTTAGCTATTAGTAATTATAAGAATATGTCGTCTGCCCACCAGTGTTATAGGAGGATTGTAAAGGCAAACAATTGTCGCATTGGGCGAAGCAGATACGTAATATGTTCACAACACCGTTTGGTGTTTAAGATTAACTTGAAGGCAATGATTTTATTTTATATTTACGACGGTCTTCTATTTAGTGTGCATAAATCTAATAACAAATGCTTAACAACACATTTCAATGTATTAACGATCTATAATGTTTCATAGCACTATGGTATGTATTTGTAAAAACACATAATCAATATATGAAAGTTTAATAAATTCTTTACCCACCATAGTTTGAATTAGATATTATATTACTAAAATATCAATTCGGTGGACCTCAAAGGAGAAGACTTATTCGATTAGTTCCCTCGGAATGGTTAATTTTTCGTTAACAAGTACCTATATGATTATAAGCTATATGTTAATGAGTTAAGGATCGATGCTCAGTACAGAGGAGCAATTATTTAATAAACCTAAGAAAATTAGTTGGACCTTCCGTTCATATTTCATGCGTACTAGAGAAACAGTATTACCCAGCAGTGAAGTTAACTAGTTAAAACTATTTTACAAATGGTAAGGACCACAGGCGCAATTAGTCATCCTACTGGCTTCCATGTAGGCAACTAATTTTTTGATATAGTGTTGCCTACGAGATTTCAATTGTTAGATTTCAGTCAAAAGTATATCAATACTATTCGGTCGAAATATGAACTAAAACTTAAATTCGGAAAAAAATAAAATTTACAAGTATATCTGCAGTTAACTAATACATAAAAAAAATAATATAAAAACTAAAATTTTTATTGTATTTAATTGTGTGTTCGGTTATAAATTGTTTCATAATTGGCATAAGTCAGGTCTTCCAACTCGTTTATTTTCTCTTTAAAAGCCTTAGTTGCTATGAGTACTTTCTGACTATTTTTACTTCAATCGGGAATTCCATATTTTAAGCTAACAGCTTCCCGAACTAGTGAGATGTTTCACTGTAGGGTAACTTCTTTCGGATGTCAAGGATTGGATACCATGCCATAGTATCTTACGTATAGATATATTGAATTTTTAGATACTATGAGCATTTGTCAACGCTGACTTTGCTGAATTGTTAATTGCTCAATGAATATATAAATATAAGGAATTTATACCAAAATTATGTAATAACCCAATAAGGATTTTTGTATTTTTGCAATTACACTTAAATATAATTTTTAGTAATCTATGTATATAATGTACTTATATTCTCCTATTACTAAGGGTTTTGAAAAGTAATTGCCGAAGCTGTCACATTTTGCATATTAGTAACATATAGTTAGAATAACACTACTACTTTGGAAAAATTCCTCATAAAGCCATTTTAAGAAGAAACCGATTTTACAAAGAGAAAGTCATAAATTTGTTCCTTATAACCATTAGTTTTAATCTGACCTTTTCGGTCATATTGACATAAAAAATTGTTATTAAAAACGAAATATAAAATAATATACATGAGTATAATTGCCAAATAAAGGGAAATACTTAAGTCATAAACAGAACAACTTGAATATAGAAAAATGTAACATGGTGACATTTTGTTATTGTAGAGCACTCGTAGTAACTGAAGTGTACATATTGCATCATTATCGACAAAACTGTACTACCACGTATATCTATTCTTCGATGCCTGCTGGATGTTGCTATGGTCTTCTTTAATTTTTTTTTGTCATTATTTACTGCAGGTTACATCACATTTCTACTTTCGTATAACTCTTTTGGTAAGTTCCTGCATTCATGTAATCTAAGAAAAAAATTATGTTTTGTAGAATGAAAATACTTTTCCAAAGTACTGTTCCCATGCTCAAACGTAAAAAGGGAAAATTTTGACAACAGAATGAGTTAATAAAGCAGTTATTTCTTGTCACGTATAATGCAACTTTTTAGTGGGTAACATATCTTGGTATCTTAACACATCGTTTTCCTTGAAGTATCCGAATACATATGCCCATTTTTGAAGCTAAAAACAGTATTATATACATTATTTTGATTAAATTGGTGAAGAAGTTGTCAGATGTTTGGTTTAAATGCACTGATTTTAAATACTATTTAATTTTAAAATCAACCACTAATTTTAAGCTTGATCCTTGTACTTACATAAAAACAGGAGGAGGAGACGAAACCTCAACATTGATAATTTAATTGAATTTTGCAGCTATTTAACCTAATTAAACGTTTCTACTTTTCCAAGTAGTTGATTGTTTATTTTTATCCCGCAAATATTGTGGGACCACATTTTCCATTTGTATTTGTATGTTTGACATGGTTCTCGAAGTACACGGTTCTGCCCCGTGGCAGCAAGATGTTAATTTTACATACATAATACATAATACACATAATACACAAATACATAATTTTACTTATTTTATAAAATCTGTAGTACTATTTGACCGATGTGCATTTGATATGCGTTCATTTGTCAATTTTTGCTGGTTCAAGGTTTCCTTCTTTTCAAAACTCTCTTCATAGCACATGTAATCTCCATAGCTTTAGTTCATTGAAAAGAGTATAGAAAGTGCTAAAAGAACAAAGCACACATCGCTAAAACTTCCAGTTTAGAGCCAAAAAAAAAATTTCAATAAATTATTTTCCCCAAAACTTTGAAAACGTTTTCCATACAAACAATTTTATGTAATATAATTTTAGTTGATTTGGAAAAAGTATTGTCAAAAGTTTGTCAAAAGTAGTGGGAATGAAAATAGTTAAGTTTTAAACTAATTGTTAGTTATTTCGAATCAAGTATCCTGTAAAACAATTTCTGAGAAAAAGTTACACCCATCTTTCCATTAACATTGTCTTCTCCAAATTTATTTGAAATGTGATCTCTGAATCAGCAGCATTTCTCAGCAGCCTTTATCACCTCGTAACAATATAATAAGAGGTGCAAATATTTGTATATACATTTTCTTTCGTAATAAAGAACTATATAAGTTAAATATATATATATATACATATGCGAGTAAATACATACAGTCTCGATTATCGCTTTCAAACAAGTTATACGTTATTTCTAATTAGTCTATATGTTTTTAAGTTGAACCAACAAACTTTGTCATTTATGGAGTGAAAAGACAGCTATCGCTGGTAGCAACTGAATATGGAAAAACTAGTGTGGTGAGTATTATTTGTTGTTTTTTTTATCGGCTGCTATGAGCTGGTGTAAACCGCACTTTACAATGCGGCATTAAAATTAAAAAATGCAAATGCCTCAATAGCGAGAGTCAGGTCTATAAAATGCAATTAATATTCTGCTTCACTTTAGTTGCAACATTGTTAAAGCTCGATGGCCGCTAAATTTTACACGTACACCAAGTCAGCGCTATTCAGTCCGATTAGGTTATGTGTCTTGCTCCATGCTACCCATTATTTTATTTTACCTCATTGAATTACAAATGAGAACGAAATACAGTCTACAGAATGATTCGCTTATCACGCCAGACGACAATTATATCCAGGTAACAAGGAGAGAACCATAAATCCGTATAGGCTATATATGCAAGCAGGAAAGCTATCAAAGACAAAATGGCGCAATATCCAAGTACATTTAGACATATGTATTTATTTAAAGTATTCGATACATTGATATCGGTGCAGTTTACCGAGTACTGAAAGCATTCTAATAAAGCCTCTTTTGCCTATTATGTGCATTATTTAATGCTTCGAACTGTCTCCCCTCTAGATGCAACATTGTGGTCTATACATAACACGCCAAATTAAGCACGATCTTACATTAACAACCAAACGTGGCTTTGTGTCTCGTTTTTTATCATTTTAAATGCAAATATGTGATAATCTTACAAGAGAAGCCTTAATATTCCTTGCGAATGGAACATATGAAATATTTGCTTTGTTTTCATATTCTCATGTTCAACTTTCATTACTGTTGTTGTACATAGTTAAAATTTTTAGTATTTATGGAAATAGTAATACTTTCGAAAATATATACATTTCTTAAACTTATTTTGTCATTATATAACTATCTACACAATAAGTTCTCAACCGAAATTACTTTATGGAAAAATTCCTCCCAAGATCATAATAATTACCTTAAATACATATTTAACGTTATTAGTAGATAAGTAATATAGATATCAATTATGACAAAAACATTATACAATTTATATAGCAAGACAGACACTTTCTTTTTCTTTAAGCATAATGCAATTCCCAACAAAAGTTAAATTGAAAACTAATAAAAGTCTAACGAAAAAAAGCTCCCTGAAGAAACACGTCAGAAGCATTAAATCTTACAGTTAAGATGGTACGGAAGGGGTGCATAGGAGTCGGTATAAAAATTGGACAATGAGTATGGCATCGCCCATTTTTCGGTGAAATTCCCTATCTCAGAAACGACTAAACTAATTTCAACCAAATTTGATGCATAACATTATTTTGATATCCTTATGTTACAGTATGATAGTGCCGCGCCTACTTTCTATATAATATAATTTTAAATTCAATCTGAGTCTTTTACTTTACAGTATAAATCGCAAACACCAAATAAGATATCGGAATAAAACTTTTCACAAATGATACCCTCAAGGTACGCCTTGGACCTGTCCAAAAATAGTGGAAATCGTTCTATGTCTTTTCTCCTAAATAAATAATATGTGGATGAGTGAATATAGCTTATTTTCTCCGAAAATGTCTTTCAATTTGTGCGATATATTATCAAATTCAGAGAATACTTTTCCTGGCAATGACAAAAATTTTTTAATCGGGTTAATATTTTCCTTAGCCGCCATACACCTCTTTACTGTATGTATGTTCATCAAGTTATCTTAGAAAAATTAAATGAACGCATAATCTTAAATATACTGTAGTTTGGAGACGAAAATAAGAGAAATCGATATTAGAGCTATCCCAGCTATCCCATATACTACATATTCTAGTGGACTCTATGTCGAATATGCCAGTAAAATTTTTTGTTATCTTACTAAAATTGATTTCAAATATACTCTCGAGCATACTTTAGCTTAATTCTAAAAGTAAATGTTATCTGTTCCGACCTTTCCTATCCATAATTTACTTTATATAAGTCAATAATTGTGATATTTTAAAGAAATTAAGGGTTTTCTTAGCCATTATATGGTTGGTGGCGCTGAGTATGAATGAAATCCGTCTAACCCGTAATCTAATATACCCCATACTTCTAATATAACGATTTACTCTCCTCTGGTTAACTTTTTCCGCATTATTATGATGAATATGGATAATTTGTCTTAGTCAGATTGACTTTATGAGCAAAAGTCCTGAAAGTACTTCCCCGTCTTTGACCCATGCAAATTTCGAGAGTATAAAGTGTGTGGTTGCACTTGAATTTACCCCTTTCTTACTTGATTTAACTCAAGGTATCATTTGCACGGAGAGATCGACAGGCAGACATACAGACACATAGACAGGCATCCGATTTTCAACACCTCTCGTCATCCTAATCATTTTGATATATAATATAACTCTGTATCTATCTCGATTAATTTTAGGTGTCACAAACAATCGTTAGGTGAACAAAAATATTATACTCCATGCAATATATTGCGAAAGTATTAAAAAAAATGCGTTGAAATATGTATTATGTAACAATGCAAACTATGAGGAAATGAACAATTGTACGGAATTTTTGGATATCCAGATAACGTTAGGTGAGCTAAATTTGTACATTTGTATTTGTAGTAAAAAACTAAAATTTGTTTATTCAAGTTGTAACTGATACATGTCCTGATTGATGACTGATGACTGATCCAATCTGATAGGATTGTTTAAGCGATATCGAGCATTGATGACGCATTAGGCATTATTTGCCGAAAAATTAATGACCCCCAGTGAACTACACTTTTGTTGAAGCAAGAAAGTTTATTATTTTTATTAAATTTTTAAGTAAACTATATGACCATCAGAGCGTAAATTATTTTAGCGACACATTTATTCATCTATCAACAACTTCCATTTTTGCCTCTTTTGTTTTTGACATTTTATTTCATTGACAATGGAGAAAAATCTTGCCAGATAATAATACAAATAATGTATTAAAATGTATTTATATATGTATAAAAGAACCTGTATATAATATAATAAGAATTTTTATCTAAATGACATTCTCAAAAGGTATTCATTTTCATATAACACATTAATATTCTAGTCACGTTATAAACATATATTTTTGTAATTTCTTTATATATTGTATTTCATATAAGGCTATCACTGCAGTGTATTGAAAGGATAAGAGCAGGCTCATATTACATATACAATATATATATTTTATTGACGATATTACTCTTACTTGCTAAGTTATAAATAATACAAAGTTCTGTTGTTATATATAAATTTAAGATTGCGCATATACATATGTGCTTTTATTATAATCGCATGATATGGCGGTGAAATCAGTATTCAACAATGGATATTGAATGCGAAATTCAGGCTACGATTTTAATTATTGCTTAATATTTGGTTCTCATAAGCACATCCTTCGTTTGATTTCCCTCAAACTGATCTTTTCATACAATTTTAAATAAAATTTACTTTCGGAACATATTGTTTAATAGTTTTGTTATTTGCAACACTATAAATTGAGATATACCTATATTACTTAAGTTATTTATTGCTTAATCTATTCCATATTTAGAATAGAATGTGATATTTACATATTTTTCCGTTCTCTATTACGATTGTCTCCTTTCTACACTATTATACACACTTACACTTTGCGCTAATTATTTGAATTGTTATGAACAACCTTTATTGTGTATGAGTAACTTTTTTGAATATATTAATGAAATTGGGGGCATCTTTTTCTGACAATAATATGGTGTGATGCTAAAAATAGATAAAATTAATTCATACCTTCCCATATACCTGGTGTTGGGACCTGGAAATATTTCACACGTCTTTAATTCTTACAACTGCTAGAGTATAATATTCCGATATACCTGAACTTAACTATTACTTAAAATGTTATAAAGCATTGGAAAATTTATAAATGGTTGCCATTTAAAATTAATCCTGATTTAATTCAATCGTTTTAGTGTTATCAAAATTCTTTCATAAACTTTGGTCACATCTCGCAATAAACACAAAACTCAAACACCGTTAAAAAGCGGAGTTTTAACACCCTCACCTTTTGTAAGTAACTATGGTTGTCAAAGAATTTGTAATATCTAAAATCAAATTAAGAAGAAGCTGACTGGCGTAAAAGTAATTACTTTCATTTTCATTGTCGTAATTCTTTCAGTCATTTAGTTGTTATGAAAGTGAATACATATTCAAATCAATTCCAGGTTGGAGGCAAATGAAAATACTACTTATTAATGAATAAGTAGCGATTTTTGCAACTAAAGAAAATTTTCTGCATTTATGTGCCGCTATGGTGCATTCAAAAATTGTATTTTTAAGCTAAATTAAACTTATTCTCTATTAAAATTTAACCATCATATAATAACAAGACTCGCAACACTCAGTATTTTCATCCCTTTCTTCTGTACATAATATCTGACTTTGATTCGTCTTTTGGCTAAGAACCAAGCGATTTTAAAAATAACTCTCTTCCGCACTCATTTTGGATATGACATACATATGCATATACATTAAGACAGCCCTTCTTTTAGAAGCTCTCTGAATTGAACCCCTTAACAGATTAACAGAAGGCCAAAGAAATAAATTTTTTACTCACGTAAATCTTTAGATAATATATTCATTTTGATAAAAACTGATAAATTGAAGTATGTAATATTGGCGCTTTTTTGCAAAGAAAATATTTGTTTCCATTTCATTCCTCTATTATTGTACAAAGAGTATTTGTTCGCTTAAGTCTGGTCAAAATCAAATAAACGTAGCTAAAAATCGTAGAACGCATAATAAATTTCATAATTTTTTAAATATGTATTTATAAGAATGAAACCCAATTTATGATAACTAGTTATGAATATATTATACACGACACTAAAAAAAGTGATAAAACAGACATTGCATGTATATATAAAACAGTATTCTTTAATTAGAAATTATTTTACTCAAACATTTTATTTTGAAATTCAAAGAGCATTTAGTGTCTTTCACTTTATCCGCGTAATTAATTTTAAAATATGTTTTTAGTTTAAAAATCGAAAATATTAGTTTTTAATAATGTTATACAGTTATATCAGTAAGCTAAATTTCTTAATATAAAAATAATATAAATTAAAAACACCCTAATGTACAACATGTGCTTAGGGATATAAAGGATGCCCACAGCCTTTGTGATTCATCCCCATATCTTGTAGACCTTTTCTCGCTTTAATGAAATCCCTTTTTTTTATACAATCTGCGTAACTTATGCACCCTGCTGTCGGACAACCCAACAAGTAGCCATCTCCTCTTTGCGACAGACTCAAATACCTTTTGATATTTGCTTTTGAAATTTATTGCGCAACTTCTGGCCTGTATTGGTAATATGACTTTGCGCAACGCTTTCACTGTCACTTTTATCATTTCCTTCTCTTTTCGCTTGTGATGTCACATATCGGCATTATGTGCGGCAGACTCAATGCTAAAAATTTCATTCGAGCATAGTTATGTACATGTTTAAACAACCCCACGTATTTAAAATAATTTTACCAAAAGATTCAATTTGGTGTACAAATTTATTTCTCTACGTTGAATATTCCAGCATTGAATCAGTTAAATTTAGGTATGATGAAACCTGCCGTAACTTCAATATAGTCAATGATGATTCTCCCCTTCCTTAACTTTTAATATTATATACAATGCAGACACCAGGGATTCACCAAAATAACACGTTCCATCCTATCAGCATACTTAACAACTAAACAAAATGCTTACTTTTAGAGATAAAATAAATTGGCTTCAAATTAATGCCAACAACCCACCATTATATGACTTCAACCTAGTCAGATAGATGTCAGCAAATATAGATTCAAAAATTCGAACTGGTAATCGTCGGTATATAATATTTATTACGCAAAAGAGTCTCTATGACAAAGCGTTAGGTGGAATGATAGAAATAATCAGATTATTTTTGAAATATGCTGATTTTAGTGAATATATTTTCCTTGATTGGAATCAACGTAGTATTTCCAAATTATAAACCATAATCATATATACATATGATGTATATCACAAATACAACCATATGTCTACTTTAACTTATCATGTACATGGCACATTTAGTACTGGAGAAATTTTCGGAGGATCTACATTAAAAATTAGTATGGTACTATAATAGTAATAAACTCTCAGTAAGTTCGATTTCAAATTTAAAAATCAAAAAAAAACCATATTTAATTTAAAAATTTCCCTGTACAATGATAATGATATATAATACAATAAGACAAAATGAAACCGAAACCGAAACCGAAAACAATAATAATGTATTGTATCAGTAATTAGAAAAATTAAACCAAAAATCAATATCTGTATATCTGGAGAAAAGTACCTGTATGTGCATGAGTATATAAGCATGTTGTTACTTAGCCTCATGTATATTTTCAATGACATAGTCTCGCTGCTTTGTTTCATGAGAATTTCATGGAGGATTTCATGAGAATGCGATGTCCTCGATAATGTTATACCTCGATAAGTTATAGCCACTATTGGCCCCTTTTTATTTATATTTGAGAATTTTGAAAAAAGCATTACTTTCTACTTCTATTTGAAAAAAAATTTTCACATTAAAACCAAAAGAGTATAAAATATATTTAACTAAAAATGTACTTTTAAGTGTGCATTGTATGAAACTGTATTTAGAAAATTTGTTATCAAAAATGCTATTACGTTTTTGTTTTCATTTATTTATTTACTTCTCATGATACACCGAAAATTCGCATTTCTCTAGATAAATTAATTGCTTGTCGATGAATATTGGTACTCTCAGCACATCACTCTATCCACCCCCCGGCAACGCATTTTTACAGAGATATAATCAAACATCACATTTACTTTAATACAAAAAATGGCAAATGTGCACCGTTTCTGTTTATCTGCACGCAAATTTTACTCAATTATAAGAATTTCACAATTGTCACCTTATCTCAAAGAAATTCACCAACGTGTTGCTTGATTCGATTACTGAAATCTTAATAACAATAATAGAAAATTCGTTACAGGTCTTAGTTTGTTATAAGTACTGTACATATGTATTTTATGAATACTCAAAATTATTCATAAATGAATAATTGGGCGTAAGATGATATTCATTCAAATGAAATATTGCGTTAATAAATTCACAACATAAAATATCAAAATTAATAATTTTCTTAAAAGTTGAAAATTACTGACAACGCAAAAACGGTATATATGCAAATGTATACTAATTCAATCTTCAATTAAATAAAATGGGTGTATGAGCTATAAATAATACAGATACAATACAATCTTATATAAGAATGAAATTGTTTTTAATAAAAAACAAATAAAATAATTTCATCAACTACATACATCCATACATAGCAAACAATGAATTAATTACAAAGGAATTAAAAGGAAGACACCGTGGAATGGAAAAAAGGCTATGAGTGAATATTCAGAACATTATATAGCACAATAATGTACATGTTGTTTATGTATATGTCTGAGAATATTAATTCGCACTTATTTTTTATGCAAATATGTATATTCATATAAATTATCTGAAACATATTCATACAATTCATATTTTCATATACTTTGTGTACACACGTTTGTTGTCTTCTTCAGCATATGGCATCAAAATTAAACCGTTTTTCCTCTGCCATTCTTCTTTTACCATTGTACTTTCTCACTCTTTCCGCTACAGATTTTCATTGTCCACATTGTCCTCGGTTTTACCCTTTATGTGGAGTGGAGTCCTAATGCAAGAATACAATTTTAAACTAGTTTTTAAGTAGTTTTTAAGTACATATGATTAAGCGAAAATATGACTAGTTAAATTGCATTAACAACAATGAATGTATTACAACAAAATCGTAAATAATTCCTCAAGTAGTTGTGGGAAAAGCTGGTAAAAGTAAAATTTTTACCTTTGGGAGACATAGGACTTCGAAACAAATGTCCTTGTTACGCTCCTTATCCTTCCTCTTTCTGCATAGACTGTAAAAGCATGTATAATCACAATGTGGGATGGATAGATGAATGGATAGGATAGAGATATTACCTACATACATATAGTATTTATACTGGCGTTTGCATTTTAGCTAAATATTTTCCGCACTTCTACTCTCATTTGATGTTATGCGTTAAGTTACCGTTCATGTAAGTATTGTTACATTTTAAACTGTCACAAATACAATTACATATTTCCAAAATGGCGGTAAGGAATGCCTCCAAATATTCAAATCAGCTCGAGAAGGAGGTTTGTGCTGTCTTGGAGCGACCTAAATTTGACAAATTCTGATGTCTCTTGGAAATTTCAAGTCCTGAAGAGATAGTGTAATCTCTACATTATAACGACTGTTGTTATGAATTTATATCTAAAAAATCAAAATGAAAATAGATTTTTTGACTTCTAAAGTGCAAACTAAATTTATTTCCTTATATATACGAGAAAACAAATGGCAACCCGGAATAAGACTTTTTTGACTTCTTGATTATTAATAAATACTACATATGTTAAGTTATTAATACTAACATTGATATTTTGATTTTAGCTAGAACCCGTAACCCGTAAAGCTTTGGACACATCAGATCCTTTCATTTCTGGTAATAGTCGTTTGCTCTACTAAAATAACGTGTAAATACATATTAGATTTCTCATAGCAGCTGTTTAAACCCTACACATTCATTCCCAAAAGATAAATGTAAAATTTCAAAATGATATTTATGGTGATGAATTTTGGCCAGAAAATTGGGTGTTTCCAGTTCCGTATAACAACTATTTTGCTTGGCTATCTAATAACAAATAACAGTGTTATATTTCTGTAAGTAATTGATCTAGTATGCACAGTTATGAAGACAAAAATTCATATACATAGACTCGTACTTATATCACATAAACAGCCAGTTCTTTTTCCTCCATGATATTCCTCCTGGTTTAAAATTCTTTTCCGTTATCTTCTATAATGATATGAATGAGTGGATTATTAAACCCTATCTCTTATTTCCTCAATTTATGACATTAGATTTGGTTGCTTACATAGATATGGTAAATACTCCACTATTACCAAATAATAAATACACTTTCAAGCTATTAAAGAAAGAATAAAGTACTATATATGAGTTTTTCAAGAGTTTGAAACATGAAAATTTTAAAATACAGATGCAGCTGGATCATTGAAAATATTGTGGAAGTAATGATAGTGAATAACAGATAAACATATTCTAGGTTTTCTAAAGAATGTCGGCGTACAACAAAGGTACATAATTGTTGCGGTTTTGACTTTAAATATAAACTCTTTAAAAAGTTATTTTCGTTTTTTGAAAAAAATATTTATTAATTCATTTACATTAATGTTGTCGCCATCAAAATAGTCTCCTATCGATATTATGCCCTTATGCCAGCACTTCTTCCACTCGTCGAAACACTTATCTAAATCGATTTTTGGGATAGCCTTTAGCTCTTTCAGCGATGCACTTGTAAAACGACGCCCCTTTAAGGTTCTCTTTATTTTTGAAAATTGGAAAAAGTCGCACGAAACCATGTCTGGCGAATATGGAAGCTGGGGCATCGTTACAGTATCCTTCTTGGCCAAGAATTCACGAACAAGCAACGAAATGTGGGCAGAATTGGGCAAAATTGAGCAAAAGCCATGAATTGTTTTCCGACAAATCCGGGCGTTTTTTTTCGGATTGCTTCACTCAAACGGCGTTTAACTTGTAGGTAGTACTCCTTATTGACCGTACGACATTGAGACAAGAATTCATGATGCACTATGCCATTAAGGCGAAGAACACAGTCAAAGAACTTTCCCGTTATTTTTTGAATACTCCACGTATAGTGAACATTAAAGTTGACCATAGGGAAATTGTCGATGAACTTGCAATAATGTGATACCCCGATATCCCGAACTTTCCATCTATATTTAATAACGAAGTCATTCTGACCGTCAAAACATTTCATTAGAAGTGTTTATGCCTAAGCTGCATTTTACATAAAAATGCGTCTTACATAAAGAATATGTTTAGTGTAGACAGCATTTATTATTTTCACTCTTATCAATTTTGTTCAATTCTAAATAATATACAACAAATGTGCATGTTTATTTTTTCTTAAGTATACAATTGTTTGTAAATTATTGTTTGTTTAGAAACCAAGTCTTCTTCGTTGTGTATCCTTTTAATGGCCTTCTCTATCTCAGTACGTATATTTAATTTTTGGATAACTGATAAACAGCTACATTTTGCCATTGTATGAATATTCGCAACTGTCGACTTCAATGACATCATATGCCCAATGAATGCGCGTATTTACAACATTTACTGTTGCATTGTTTTGGCAATTTCAGATATTTCGGGACATATTCGTTATTCTATATGAAGGGATAGCCCTTTTATATATTATATTATATATATTATATATATATCATTATTATTATAATATTATTATCATTATATATATATAGAGATATATATATAATATATATAATTATATATATATATATATAATATATATATATATATAATATATTATTATATATATATTTGCTACTTGAAATAAATTCGTTACGGAAAGGAATTCGTTGCAGAGGAATTTAGATTTTATATGTTTCTCGAGCTTATCTTCTCGATTTTCATGTACGTTGTTGCAAGTTTGCAAATTGTCGCTTTGCCTCCCTGCAAGGTACTTTGCGTATATCCATAAGAACACATTACTGAGTATGGCGCCCTCTACTGCAGAAAAGTAGCGAGAACATCCTACAAAGTAGATAAACACCATGGTTTCGACATGCGCTAATTATAAAAAACTGGTTGACACAGGGTGTGCTTAATTTGATTCAGCAGAAAGGGTAAATATGAACAGACACCATGATTCAAACAAAATGTTGAAAAATTAGAATAATAATGACAGTACTTAACTCGAGAAACAAGAGTTTCGGAAGATAGCGCGAACATATTGTAACGGATAATCGTGTTTCACGTGAAACTCTAAACCCTGAGTTCGATCACACGCTATTTGTGTTCAACGAAAAGTCACAATTTAATAGGCTATTACACTTCTCTTTATTATCTTATTTATAAATAACATTTGACACTTCTGTTACTATTACTTACGCTATTCGAGACTTACTTATAATTCTCAACTTCTGTACTTCTAAACTTAACAACCACTCTCTTATTTCTTAACTGTGTCCATGCCTCATGCTGCTAATACCGGCAGCTCTTATAATACGGTAGAATCGTATACTAACAGATCGTCACTCGAACATTCTGGGCAACTACTTACTTTCTGTCTGATTCTGGCAGCCTAATACTCTCGAGATTTCTTGTCTCTTCAGCTTTGCGCGCCATTCGCAGTTCCTGCTACAAGTATCGCCCATTTGAACATTCTTGCGCAACCACATAGTTTCGATGGTCCGTAGATTCTGTCTGCAACGCTTGTCGTCAATTCTGGAATTCATATTAGCCACAATATTATACTCTCGGAACTTGCAAGATTCGGAGGCGGGGAAATTCTTTGAGGTGTTGGCAAAAATTTATATTAAAAAATGTTGCGTAAGAATACAACATTTATTATTCGACGAAATTTTGAATGGATTGCAATTATATTTGGCATCATATTAAGTTTTAATAATCTGACTAAGACAAATCATCTATATTCATTTATAGTGTATAGTACTGTGAAGAGGGGCGATAGGTCGACTCATAACGCTAGCCCATCAATTATTATTCTATACACCCGAATGAAGAGGTAACAATAAACTTCAAAAGTATTCTAAAGAATTAGAATTGAGTTGACATCTTCTATAGAGATGATATACACTATAAAAACGCAAATCACAGATCATAACCAAAGTATGGAGTCGAGATAAACATTTCTAACTATAATTGTGTAATATTTAGAAGAAACCAACAAGGGGGTCAACCAGGGGGACATAAGTCATCATATTCAGTTCTAAACCATATTATGTTGACATATTGACTTTAACTGTTGGAAATCACTATATTGGGTATACTGGGGTCTGAGCAAATAACATTTACTCTCTGCTTATCTAGAACACAAAGTATACTCGAGAAGCAGAGTAATTGTCCTATATTATACTTTAGAGCTAACGTGTCAAAACTTTTCGCAATTATCCATGTTTCGACCACCACCAAACAACAACACAGGTTGAATTATGAAACAGAGTATCTCTAACACGTGCACTAACCCAACTAATATTTGCTACGCTATGTAGGATATTATGGCCTTATCATACGTTGAAACTCGATATTATCCGAAGTAATAAAGGTGAGAACCGGAATATTACTAAAATTATCGGTTGTACGGTTACTATCGGGTGCGCTAGCGGAAAGTATTATCTCCAGTAATCAGTATTGAATTTTCTGAGCTTCTCACGGACACTCGCATCTCTTCTTACCACAGAAAGAAAGAATGATCGTTATCATTCAATTTCATTAAGACATCTCGCAGATTGACCGTTATATACGGTATGTTGTCAACAGGCAAGACGTGGCACAAATTATTTTATTTAGGGTGATACCTTTATTAATCTTATTAACCAAAAGTATTTTCCCCCATTTCACCCAGAATTCGCGCTATGATAAAATAAGATTAATAGATAGAAATAACTAGTGGCTAAATGAGGGTCCGAAACTATATTCGGTATGCGTGGGTGCTTGAAAAGAGTGTAATGCCCGAATATAGAGAACTTTAGAATCGCTATATACCACCTTAACTCTAATCTTCGCATAACAATGAGAACTAATACTAGTGCAAAATGGTTAGTTCCGAGTATCCTAATAGATCTGGTCCATGACTGAGTTATATACGAGGTGTGTCCAAAAAATAACGGATCCTAATAATATCCTTCGACTATGTTATTTAACACATTCAATGATATAGTGCATCATGAATTCTTGCCTCAATGTCAAACGGTCAATAAGGTATACACAAAAACAAACACCTACAATTTCAATGCAATCTGAAGCAATCTGCAAAAACTCGAGCCCGGATTTTAATGGACAAAATACTATTCATGGCTTTTTGGACTCAATTCCTGCCCACTGGACATTCGTTGCTTATTCGAGTAAATGTCTCTGGCCTAAACCAATACTGTAACGATGGCCCCCAGCCTTCATATGTCAACCAGACAAATGGGCTACTGTGTGACTTTTTCCTAATTTCCAAACACTAGTAGAGGAACCTTAATGAGGGTCCGCGTCATTTATATAAAGTACACAGATGACATCACAACAGACGCATTGTTGACAAGAGAGCTAAAGGCTATCCAAAAAATCGAGTTTGAGAAGTGGTTTCGACCGAAATAGAAGAAGCGCTGCGCCATAAAGGTGGCATAATAATCGAGGTGGAGAGGGCTATTTTGAAGTCAACATTAATGTAGACGAATGAATAAATATTTTTTTCAAAAAACGAAAATTCCCTTTATTTTTTTGAACACACCTCATACTGTAAAGTGAAAGAATCAGATTTAATTCTAAGAGAACTGCGCTTATATGGCTTGAAGGAAAGAGCGTAGTACTTAACTACAATTTGGCATCCACTTTATACCACACAGTACACAGAGAGCAATAGGAATGATTCATAAATAATGTTATTGATCACCACAAATTTTCGGTCTCTTGAAAATAGGCTTCTAAGTCGGATCTCCTGAGAATACAACCTGAGGTTTTCACCACCGTAAAATCCCAAAAAAGTGGTGTGGTTCCATTTCTATTGTCCGAATTTAGTACGTATTCCTATGGCAACGTTTCGTCTCGGTGTCCATAGTCGTACCGTATGTATTATACGCTTCTGACCGATGTTTGCGAAGATGTCACCGTCGCCAGAAAAATGCAACTCTCTGATCTCCTCATCACCCCGTTGTTAACTTTGCATATTATGATATATATATAACCAATATATAATAACTAAATAAATATAATATAAATATACTGAATAATATAGTAGTTAGTAATATCAAATTCTCTGATATTAATATAGTATACAATACTCAAAGAAAAGGATGAGAGACTATGACTTAACTAAAATATATATAATATAAAAATCTTGAGTCTCTGCATCAACCTAATACATGATAATAATAAAAATACTTGATAGTACTATATTATTAGCCGTGTAACAAGACATCTGTGTTAATTGTGAACAAAATTAAGTTGCGTAGTAACTCTGTAGTGCTAAAAGTGCGTGTTGATCGAGAGCTTATAACAAAATTGTAATGTTCATTAGCAACCTGTGATTTTAGTTTCAAAAGACAGAAAGTGTGATCATAATTTACATTTTCACAAGACTTCCGATTCAAAACATTTTGTGTACAATCCGTGTCAGTACGCTCCCATTTACTATCTGTTTTTGGGCAATGTCTTCTTTAAAACGATGAGGGAAATTGTTGAACCATACCTGATCAGACGATAAGCGCGATCTGTTTTGGTGTTGTCACAGCTATGATTGTCTTAGAAAGAAGTTGCGTGTTTTGTTGCCGTCTTCGTTATCGTACAAACTCACCTTCGCTTCTTCGAACTGTGATTCAACGGACACATCAAACATATTAAGGATTAATACGTTATTGATAAGAAACAAATATTATTACACTCTGAGTGTGATATTTATAAATTGAAAAATGTATAATCGATATTCCTGCATGCAAAGTATAGTACTCTAAGAATCTGTACACATGTTACTACAAAATATTTTAGAAACTAGCGATATACAAATAAATCAAAGAAATTGGTGAAATAATTATGTATTTCTACGGCTCCTGGCCTCCATTATTGCCATGACTCATTATGATCCTACTTATGGATCATCTACAGTAGGAACCTGCATTTCACAAACTAAATCTAAAAAGTTGATGTACGATTACTTCAATTTAATATTTCTTCCATTTATTGCTAGAGTGTGGCGGATATACGGAAAAATAAGCATTAGACTGGGTGTGCATACACACATGTCAATAATGCACACTTCACCGTTACATATTTATACAATCCCTCTCAATCAGTAATTCTATATTACTTATTTTAATTTAATATTTTTCACTATACTTTCCTCTTTAATGTCAAAATTTTTGTTGAGTCATGAATGAGATATTAAAACTCTAAAGGATTAACCGGAAAATATCTAGAATCATGTATGGAAAACACATCCTTTGTCGCATTCTAATGTATAATCTTCAGTATTTACGTTCCGAGTAGTAGTGAGGTTCTAACAATTTCCGCTCTATTCGGTGAGTAAACTACTAAAAGAGAACTCCAGAAAGGCAGTTCACGCATGCTGTCATCATGATTTATCTATATTATCTAGAAATAAAAAGGAAATCTTAGTGAAGCGGAAAGATGGTCTGAAAAGCAGGACCCAATTAGCTATGAAGTTATCAATCCAGAGATTGATTGTGGTACCCAATATTTTTATTATTCGGAAAAGTTCCAACTAGTTCCAAGAGCTGTATTCCGCCAGCTCAAATTGAATAAGTATTTGTTTTATTTATTACATTGCCACTGTATGTCATGAAATATTCCTATTTCTCACTCGATGATTTTTGCTTTGCGCAACGTCACATTCTGAAGTTTCAATTCCCAATTCAGAACCGCACCACTGCAAATATTGTCTCCGGCAAACGATGTAGGTGAGATGGTAAGTGGGATTGTTATAAGCAAGTGAATTTTCATATTTGGGAATCCACATTTACGTTTTCTGGCTCAGCTCCAATAACTTACTTGTAATCACATATTCTTTGGTATTATTTCAATACATTTCATTTTTGTCTGCCATGTGACATTATTTCAAGCAGAGATGTTAATTCGCTGCTTTCCTTGTACATACGCCAAAACAAGAAGAAACGACATATAGCTCGACTATATAGTAAGAGTCATCCTGCATCTAACTCAACGCAATTTGTCTCTGCAAGACTTGAGATATGTACTAACGGTCATTAGCTTACGTAAATATATAGTTTTTAGAAATGTGTTTCAGAGTCAATAACACAGCATTTATAGTACATTGATTAAAACCCTACAATTTGAAACTGACAAACATTTTATTTTTAATAAAACAAACGAATTCAAATATACTCCACTGTAATACATGTAAGCATTCATAAGTAAATAAAGGTATAAATATTCAGATACATATATATATGGCTTTCACATGGTATATCATCTCACCTCTAGTTGGGCGAGTATAATGTTGTCTCATTTTTTCCTATGGCTGAAGGAATTGCTCACAAGTGGAGGGCACAAACAATATTACGTTATTATAACATGGCCGCTGAAGGGTGGGCGATGGCGAATCAAATTTCTTTAATGGCAGATGTTCAAATTCCAAATTAAAAATATAAAAGCACAAGGTTTTGGCTTTGCTAAGAAGGTAAATACACATGATTTATTAAAATAAGATAATAATAATATTACACAACGCTTTTTTGTGTGTTTTGAGGTGTGGTGTGGTGGCTACAAAATGGAAATCTCCCATGTAATGTTATTCTTTCAAACTACTTGGTCCATATGAATACCACATCAAAAACCATAAGCGCCATGGAGGTCCAAAAGACGCATACGAACAAATCCACAAAATTATTTTGGATGACCCTGAAATGAAACTAAACGAGGACGCTTATCTCACATCCGTAAATGCCCATCAAATAAATCTATGTTGGACATATGCGTTAGAATCGCAATTTGTTGGATAAAGTGACATTGTCGACAATGATGCGAAGCGCGGCAAGTCATACCGAAAAAAGCGAATCATTTGAATGTGATTATTCAGGAAGCATGATGACTTGTGTGCGTTTTCTCCAGCGCTAATGACGTAAATCATAACATAACGCGATCAGTCATCGCCGAGTGGCAATTTTTAGGGATGTGCATGGATTAAATTCTAGCTGCTGCGCGAACATGTTGCGCAACAGAGTGCATAAGTAGTTTTCGCGCTGATCCTACAAACGAGTTTACTTTCTAAGACCTATCCTAAACTTCGAATCCGAGTAGTATAGATTATGGAGCCATATAATAGTCAAACTGATCAACCTGATCATTTCATCCGTCCGTCCTTTGTGCAAGACGCCTCGATAACTTGAGGTAAAAATACTTAAACGATATCTTGAGATCGAAACTTTGCACGCTGCACGTATTATAGAAAGGCTGCGTTCTATACGGTGTCTCAAACGGCGTAATCCGCACGACCGTTTGCACGACAGTCACAAAAAGCCAGGTCGCGCTGAGAACGAATTCCTATAGAAGTCGAGAGATAAACCTAAGCAATCAAGATTGTAATGTGTATACAGATTAACTGTAATTTGGCACAGGCATGCATAGGAATCTGTGAAAATTTCGGACAATAAGAGTGGCACCGCCCCTTTTAAGTGAAATTCCATATCTCAGGAATTCTTATGCAACAGTTTTTAATGTAACATTTTGCCAGCACCTAAAAGTATTTCCCAGCCTTTGACTCTTGCACATTGCGAGAGTATAAAATTTCTTCCATCTTTACTTGTTTTTATCTATTATTTTGAACAGGCATAAACCATGAACACCAAGGGATCTATTTGAAGAAGGAGAAAGTATCACTGACTTTTTTTTGTTCTCAGACCTCAGCGCTAAGGTGCTAAGGTATCGCAGGCATATATGAAAGCAAAAGACAGATGGTATTATAAAAAGTGTATCGAAAAGTCAAAGTATAATTTTATTCAGTGTAGCATCCTCGATTGGAGTTATGTTTAAAAATCAAATCGAGTTTTGCCGCATAGGTAGTCCTTATTTTTTTAAAAACGCATTATTATTAACACCATTTGTCCCGTCAAAGAGTATTAGCCTGGTAAACAATTAATGCATGTATGAAATTATTCAGTAAGAGTGAGTTTCTAATCTATATCCTCATATATCTTATGGTCTTCTAATAATTGTCTTCTTCTCAAGCCTTTACTATGCCAATCAAATACTATGATATGGAGAACAGTCGCATGTCACCATAATGAGATCATGTGTTATATTATTCGAACGAGACCAGAATGTAGCAGATTGGAGTATTTTACTATAGAGCGTGGAATGGTAATGTAAGTGTTGAATGTAAGTTGTTGAACTTCATTCACGTACAAGGTAACACATGAATAATATCCAAATGTTTCCTAAAGTATAGAAAACTGAACTAAATCCTTTGAAAACTTTGGAGGGAAAGAGTAACGCAGACAGACTATATTAGTCCACAGTTGCTTTAACACCCGTATCTAGATTTTCGCTGATAATCAAGTTATAAAGATACGATATTAAGCGTGGAAGCAGTGATTAAATAAAATAAAATTGGTGTTTTTATGGAGCACAACTGATCAGAGACTGATCATTACACTATTGTGGTTTATAGTTCATTGCCTTCTTATTCGGGTTATAAGCAGATATGTATTATCTCTATATACTAGAAACGCGAGAATAATTTTAAGAAGCCGAGAGTCTGACAGGAGTTTTCTCTCCCAGAAGTACACAAAAAAATACTGATATCACATGTATTTCTAGAAATTAGTACATTGATATTGATATTGTACTAAGTTATTGGCTTTTAATGGACTACCATGTATCCTTGCTGATAACATTCACGATTGTGTCCACCAAGATCCAATCTATGAATAGTAAGTTTGAACGATGTGCTTTACGTGGGTACCTGTCGTTTGTACAGCCTAACTATCACCGGTGCTCGAAAACCAACAACGGAACTAACAAGTATAATAGCGTTGATCAACGTCCGTCCCAAAGATAATAACTTCCTCTTGCTAAAAACCAACA
Organism: Bactrocera minax; assembly: GCA_021498325.1. NCBI lineage: Eukaryota > Metazoa > Arthropoda > Insecta > Diptera > Tephritidae > Bactrocera > Bactrocera minax. The sequence goes on along the minus strand of JAKEEE010000179.1, from coordinate 3,536 downwards.
ACGGTACTCGATCGGCATTGTAGAAAGATAGGACGACAATAACACGTCTTGGTAGGCGCTTCTCTAGAGTGCGCCTATCACTAAAAACCTCTTGCGCACAACCTCTGCAGATTACTTTGAGGTCACGGACACCCGGTCATTGCAATGCAACTACCACACTGAATCATGTACTGCCCAACAGCTCTAACACCGCATTCAAAGTGTTAAACCACAGCCTACCTACGATACTCCCACGAATGGCCTTACCACGGTGAGCAGGTTGGAGCGACCTGTAACTCCAACGGTCAGCTTTCCAGGTGTCTCTCTTTTGTAAACAATGGGTATTTTATCTTCAAAATCTAAAAATATTATTATTTTCAATTAAACAAACAATTAAACAAATTTTAAACAACAAAATTGCGAACAATTAAAAATTCAGCACCATTTCTCATTCCAAGTAGATATATGTCATTAATAAATTATTGTCTTTTAAATATTTTTAAAATCTAATTAGCTTTTTATCCCATGTGATATACATCCATAAAAAAGTTAAGTTTTAAATTCACTACAATATATGAATCTAAGCCATGGATGTAATTTCACAACACCAATTCATCCAAAAACCCCAATTAACACGCGCTATATTTATTAACTTCAAACTTGTCTAGTTTTATTGTTTCAAAGCTCAGTTATAATTATAACATACATAAAAATACTCATTATGAAAGCTCTAACGTAATAAGAGTTTGCTACCTATTCTTAAGTAGTTTAAATTTTTTAACAAAACCCACCCTCAATTCCTATTCGCATCAATACCATCATCAATATTTAATTTTATTATTTGTCACCGTGCTAAAACACGACTTACATATTAAAAAAATTTAATGATTACAATTAAATTATTAAAGTACAGTATTTTTTTTTTTTTCAATGTGATTAAATTACGCTATAACGTAGCTTCTAAAAGGGCACTAAAACATTTTAGTGTGGTTCCAATAAAAGCGGTCCTCTTTTGGTTAACAAAAAGGGTAATTTCCACTGTTCTTCACAAGCATCTCAAGCTTCTCACAATCAGTTAACACCTTCGTAATTAGTATTACGGACTGTGAATGCTATATGAATGCTAATGTTCGTAAAAGATTTCCAACCCGATTCAGAATTCTGATGTGACAAGATACTACCCGCAAGAATCTTAAAACACTTTAAAAAAATCTGACTTGTTCTTGAATTTAAATCCGTACTCTCATGTGCTAACAATCGACTGTTAACGCTGCCGAAACTATTTCAGTTTATTGAGCTGAATACAAGGCGGCCACTCATTTTACTACAGATAGGAAAATCAAAAGAATGACTGAGTACGTAGTTAAGTTGTGATGAGACCATGAGCCACATGAACAAGTAATGGATGAGTGACATTTAAACAGGATTTGAAAATTAATAACCTTATTCATCACATTCCCCAACTCATGAGTGGTGTGAAACTACTTCAGCGGTGAAAAGTTGCAGAGAATAATTTCTTGCGACTGATCAATCGCACTTTTATTACACGCGAAATATTGGCAATGCTAAATCTCGCGAAATAGCGCGATCTTCAGGTCGTTATACAAAATGTATACTAAAAATCTTTCATTGTGCGAGTAAATGAGAATAAAATGCAAGTTTAATATCATAAAACATTTAATTTGTCTTGCAAAATAAAACATCTAAAATTTAACGAAAGGACAAAATTTGATGGAGAGCATAGACATGAATATCATAAAAATTAATAAAGAATAAACTGTGGCGCTATTCGCGTAGACCAAGAAACATATTATATATTTTATGTCTTCAATTATTCGAAGACTTTATTCAAAGAAGACCTAATATTAAATCCAAATGTATTTGAACACAAATCTAAAGCTTTATTACTATAAATTATGTTTTACAGATAGATCCATAAAAAGTTACTTCTGAATTCACCGAAGGTTCAAGAATGAGCCGGGTGTTTGAGTTTTTATGTCTAAAATGGATGCTGATATCTCCACATAATTTTTAAAAAAGATGATAAGACAACACATTTCAAACTTTGAAAATTTTCATTAACAACATTGAATAAATCAGAAATTGGCAAATTTTATACCTTTAATTATATTATTTTATTATTTATAGTAAACAAATGATACTTTAAGTCGTATTATAAACCTAGAAATACTGGAAAATTTTAAACATACGTTTTACTCAATATATATAGTGAAGTTTCTTCACACTTTTCGCAAGATCGATAAAGCTGAATTTTGGTGAAAGTGGGGTATGTGTGTTAATAAATGCGGCGTGTCCCAGAGTCCCTATGAATTAAAGAGCAATTACGTTGTTATTCCCAATCTAAATTTACACATGTTAAGTGAGAGACTCAATCTTATTTAAAGAAACTCGTCATTTCGACTTATGACTCATCTTCAAATAAGAAACACATTCGACAAAGAACAAGACTAAAAACACGTTTGAATTCCATTCATTCAATTCCGAATAAGGTTTTCATAATTATTTTAAATTAATTGTAGTAAAATAATAAGTGTGTAATTGTAAGGAACAAATATAACAAATATTGGACATCACGACCAATCTGTGTAAAGAATTCTGTGTTATAAAGGTTCAAAAGTGCTTCATTCGAAAATTACCTCTACTGCAGGATAACAAAGTTTTAAGGATGTAGGTTGTAACGTAGATTTCTATAATTATTATGCAATTCTGTTATTTTATTATATTTTCCCTCAGTAAAACTACTTTACATATAAAAAGACAAAATATTAACACACCATGGCTAAATCGAAGTTATCTTACTTCTTACCTAATTTTTTAGTTCTTTACTAATACAATTGTACATTAGCGTTTTGTTGTAACCATGAATCTTCAGCTTTCATTAACTGTATACAATAAATTAATATGAACCAAATCTTCTCGATTAGTCCACCTTAGAAGTTGATTAAGAATCCTTGAAGAAGTTTAGGAACGTACATAAAAATGTTTCACTTCTAGAATTTATTATTTAATTATTACATGCGAGTGATGGAATTCGCGATGAATTTCACATCAGCTGCAATCCAAAAGTTGTTTACATATATACTTGCCCGTAGTATCTCAAATTGGAACCACAGGCATGCATTAAAGATACGCAAATAGACAAAATATAATCGCGATAGATAAACACAAACATTTGTTGATTACAATTTAGCTATAACAAAACAGTCTCTTATGTTATAAAATTTTTGCGGCGTAATACTACATACTTTATCGCATTATTTTCATTGCTTTGTCAGCAAAGAAGACATTAGTTAGTTAATTGATAAACCGTCGCAATAAGTCATCACAAATAAGAATAAACAGTTAACAAAATACTCGACATAAAATATTTTGTGTATTTTCTTCGTATAGATATTATTTACAATTTATGCTTCCCAATTCCTTTCTTGTCTCTACACAAAATAGATTGAGTCATCAATCGACAAGTGACATTCTAAGTGACACATATGTAGAACGCTTAATGAGTTTAATATGCATTCGCATTACCCTTAGTATTG